>JAVTVY010031069.1:0-120532 GCA_036873755.1 Hanleya hanleyi
TGGGACATCTCCATCAGTAATCGACACATCAGGTAATCCGTTAGAATCATCTTCAGTGGGCCGCTTCACCGCAGAGGGAGACGGCGTAAGACCTTCAGCCGAAGGCACCACAGGTACAGGAACAGGTATAAAGGGAACGTCAGCATCTCGCAAGTCATCTCGCGGCGTCTCTTCAGACTCCGCCTCGACAGACTGTTGGTAAGTCAGATGCCTCACCATTAGTAATAGTGGCAGTACACTGATCCTGAGTGTGTCCATAATTGGCACATTCTTCACAATACGGTGTGGTACACATCTTCGCGACATGACCCTCCAGGGAACACGAAAAACACTTGGGCGGCAAACCTTGCACAACCAAGTGTACTCTGTAACGAAGAATAGGAAGAAATTGGGGCAAGGTACTGATCACGTGAGGTGGCGCCCTAAGCGTCACTCTCCGAATGCCAGTTCTAGATCGGGGCGCGTCCCCGAAACCGCGTTCACAGGTAACATTCACCACGTCTCCATAGCACGAAAGAGCGTCTTCAATGATAGCACTCGACAGGTGAATCGGCAGCCGATGCACACGAATAATCACCACATTCGGGTCAAATGGTTGCACAAAAAGTACCTTATTGGTCTTTGAGCACATCAAGCGATCATTAGCTATACAACTTTCTCCATGAGCTCCACCGACTCCAAAATAACCATCCACGTATTCAAATGTTCTCCGGGGGCAATAGCCCAAATATCCTTCTCAGAGACAACGGTAAGTAGAGGACCTAAAATATCCCCACGTGTTGCTCGGCTATTCACTTTAATCAACACAATCCGCTTGCTAATATCCTGATTAATATATTCCACCAGTTCTTTCATGGTGAAAGAAAACGGATAGGCAGAAGAATGAATAATACAATCAATGGAAATATGTACAGTTGGTAAACAGCGATGAGCGCGAAAGCGATCACCTGCATGTCAATCACTGCTGGCATTTCAAAAAGTCAATTCAAAGGGATGGGTACACGCTGTCAATCAACCGCTGAAAGCGGGAAACGAGGCGCGCTCAATTGGCACGCCTACAGCTGTCACTCACGAAACCAATTAAACCGGGCAACACAGTATCGACGCGCACCTGGCGTTGACAGCTATAAACATCGAATTAAATTCAATTAATGCGCTTTTCACGCACGCGGAAATCCAATTAAGCAGGAAAAGCACATGTTCTCCAAGAAATACATGGCAGATAAGTCTCCGAATTTGCATAAATTTCACAAGTACATCACCAACAGTCACAGGAACGGGTATGCCAAAATTCAGCAACGACGATGGTGGACATCCCGACAAAACACGATCAAACACGGAGCTCCGGAAAAACACGTGTGGGACGGTGTTTTTACGTTACCATTCTAGGCAGCTTGATTTCCTTATATACTCATGACGATAAAGCGTGGTCTTATCAGTGGGATATTAACAACATTTACAGGGATTTATTTGTTAATTATTTGAAGGTATCAGTGAACAAATGTTTGCAATCAGTTGACGAACCTTACTAAACAATGGAGGAAGTTATCCAAAAATCTGTTTATTCTTAACTCAGAAATTAACGTAATTAGAGCTGTTTTGCCGTTCGTTTATTGTTAGTTTTGCCGTTAACGACATATGAACGTTTGAAAAGGGAGACAACTCATATTGCCAAGACTCTTCCGTAAGAGTGATATTAATTGGCCATTGGTGGTTGGCCTGTGCAGAGCGCCCCCTTACGGCCAAGAGGCGCGAAATGTGCGATGTGAATCAGCGCGGGGAACAAGGAGAGTAGGGACGTCAGTGATTAGCCAAGTTGACATGGCTTCGTACGTTCCTACTACGCCATGATTCCTCTCATTGAACTTACATGTACACTCCGGGATCACACGGCTCCAGGAGTCGTTCGGCTCTATCCGGCAATAAATCAACCCCTCCCAACTCTCTGTCTATTGTTTTTATCGAGTTCGGCAATCAGTTTGATTGCCGGGAAGAGCTCGTCTGTCTGCAATCAATCTTCAAACATCAACGGTCGTTTGAATTCCTTGTCTCTGCCGCCATGTTATTCATACGGGTCACGTGATCGGCACGCTAACAACATGGCGGCCGAGACAAGGAATTCAAACGACCGTTGATGTTTGAAGATTGATTGCAGACGGACGAGCTCTTCACGGCAATCAAACTGATTGCCGAACTCGATAAAAACAATAGACAGAAAATTGTTGTACCAGTTCAGGCTGTCAATATGATCCAGGTGTGAGGAACGTAAGGCATTGCATTCATGTCCAGCGCTAGTCAGTGATACGAGCTGAATAGTATAAGCGTAGCAGTTCAAAAGAAAACCATGCTCATTTCAACACAAAACATTTAGTGTTGAAGCCATTTTATCACAATATTGTGTTAAAACAACAATTTTTTTCTCAGTGTATGTCTTCGGGTTGCATATAATCCTTTACCGAAAGCTGTCAATGGTTTATGATATATACATAGTTCGTGATAACGTGGGTGTCATATTTCTAAGTGTATATTTTATATACTTACAGGCAAAACGCCCTATTAAATAGTGGTTCCTATGGTGATATTTGCTCAAACCTAGAAGTGGGTGAAGGCGCCGACGAGGATTTGTGTGAGTATACGTGTATTATTGATCACTAATTAGTCGGTTCAATATTTACCTCGGAACTGTTGATTTGAGATAAAGTATATACCGGTAGTGGTATATCATTTGGAAACAAATGACCATATATTAAAATTGAGAGTTAAAATGTGATATTTGCGGACAGAACTTTACAGTAGTTTTTTTTCAGTCCATATTGCAATTTAGGTTGTCTTCAAAGGACCATTATCCTAGTCTTGAAACTATATTTTGTGAAACTAATATAAAGAGGAAACTGTGTATATGTATGTATACTTTTTGGCCTCAGTTCAGATGATACGGCATAGTTATGCAACGCCAATATCGTACATAAAACACTCCCGCCCCCTTCTTTGTGTTGGCGAACAACATAAGATTATGATTCAGCTGCGACCACAGCTTATATTATATGGAGAGAGGATACACTCTCAGAACTACATATTTGAATACACTCCAATTTTGTGTACCTTCGTATGTACACAAAATGTATACACACCAGTTGTGTATATTTTTGGGTTATATCCCTCGCTTGTCAGAGAGTCCTAGGCCTATATTCCAGGACATATACCTGTATTTATCATTTTGAAACAGCTTATCTCAAGCCCATTGTAATAACTCGACAAAGCAGGTTCTTAGGAGACTGGACTTGAACTTGAACACTAACATACCAAGATAAAATTTAATTAACTCAGAATCCCTTCCCCCCTTTAATGACAGGAAGGCATGTGGCATATACATCGCAACGCCCAACAAAATTTTGTCAGCACCGTATCAACCAAGACATCAGCAGCGCAAGACCGTATAAATCACACTAGTGGCAATCAGACGGATCAAATCTAACAACAGGTTTCGGCGTTCGACCGGAACGTCGTGGAGGGGCTGAGCCTTGGGGAAATGGCATAGGAGCTGTTTGCCTGTCATGCAGATCAGATTGTGAGGGATGACGTGGTATGCCACTAAGATCAGTTGGGGTTGTCAGTCGTTCGTTTGCTGTGTTGGATGGAAATGGAAACTGTCCGCTCCATGCTAAAGCATCTTCTTGATCATCACCCGAGTAAGAGGTCTCCATGGGTGAGTCATCCAACAACTGAGTGGAGTTCGGGCACGAATTATCCGTCAGGGGACATTCATCTGATTGACTCTGTAGGTAGTCATACGAATTATCCGTCAGGGGACATTCATCTGATTGACTCTGTAGGTAGTCATAAGCACGTTTGAGATTCTGGAAGTTAGCCGTCGTAGTGTGTCCTGTGGATGGACACGTGATCTGTAGTGCATGGGCCCAATGTCTTGATAACTTCATATGGCCCATGCCATCGGTCGGCAAACTTTTTGCTCTCCCCTGTGTTGAATACATGTCGTTTAAGGTAAACTTTGTCACCGCAGTGATAAGGTTGTCCACGTGCCTTCTGGTCATGGTAATGTTTCATCTTCTCGGCTGCTTTGCTCAGATGCAAACGAGTCTGTTCGAATGCGGCAGTCAATCGGTCATTCAACTGGCGGGCATACTCGTCCAACGTTTGAGTGGATGCTGAACGAGGGAAAACCATATCAATTGGTTTCCGTGGCAGCCGTCCGAAGACGAGGAATGCTGGGGCATATTTTGTTGCAGCATGCTGGGCGGTGTTGAGAGCCATACAAACCATGGGCAAGTATCGGTCCCATTCTCTAATGCATCCTTTTGCACACTCCTTAGTGACAATACAGAGCGACTCTGCAAGGACCTTGTTCTCCCGCTCGACTTGACCATTGCAACTTGGTGTGTAGGGTGCTGTTTGAGTCTTCTTCACTTTCAAGAGAATGCAAAGCGAACTAATGAGCCGAGAAGTGAAGTTTGCACCCTTGTCAGTATGGATCACTTCTGGTACCCCGAAGTGCGGTATGTAACGCTCAACAAGCACATCAGCCACACCTGTAGCTTCCATGTTAGGAAGAGCAAAGGCTTCAACATATTTGGTAAATTTACACTGTATCACGAGGATGTACTGTTTGTTGCGGTACGATTTGGGCAGCGGTCCCTGAAAATCCATCGATATGAATTGGAATGGGCGGTCTGCCAGAATGGGATTCAATGGCGCCTTCATTTTGGGAGTTGGTGACTTCCTAAGTGCACATGCCTGGCAACTTTTGCAGTATTGCTTCACTGACTTTCGCCAGCCTGGCCAATAGAATCGGTGTCGGACACTTGCCAGTGTCTTGTCTTCTCCCAAATGTCCAGAGGTGGGGTTGTTGTGGGCCAAACGTAATATCTCACTTACCAAACCACTTGGAACTGTCAACAGCCAGGGTTTATCAGAAAAAGAAAAGTCGGTGTCCTTCTTGTACAAGATTCCGTCCTGAACTCGAAGGGTGTGGACACACTTCCAGTAATGCTTAAGGTCAGGACGAGAGGATGGAAGTGAATGTTCAGGAGGTCTACGGCCTGTCAATACCCATGAAATGACTGTTTGGGTTACATCATCCTCTTGCTGAGCGATTTCGATAACGGTAGGACTTGCAGGTGCTGCTACTGGACACACCACGTACTCAGCAAAATCAACCGAACGATCTGACACAGACTCATCAGAGAATGGATTGGTTTGAGCATAGTTACCAACAGATGCTACACGGCAAGGGCCCTCTTGGCCACTTTGGATACGGGATAAACCATCTGCATTCCCGTTGGATTTTCCTTTCCGGTACTGCACTTCGTATGTGAACTCTTCCATCTCAAGACTCCAACGTGTAAGCCTCGATGTAAGGTTTTTTTGTTTACGCAAGTACACCAAGGGTTTGTGGTCCGTGAGCAACAGGAATGATGTACCATACAAGTATGGTCGGAACACTTTGCAAGCCCACACAATAGCCAGACATTCTCGCTGAATTGTGGGATAATTTCGTTCTGCCGAATTGAGGGCTCTCGATGCATACGCAATCACTCTCTCTGTGCCTCCTTGGATCTGTGTTAATACGGCTCCAACAGCTTCCAAACTGGCATCAGTGTGAAGCTGGAATTGTTCAGAAAAGTCCGGGAATGCAAGAATTGGTTCGACGTAAGCGCAGTCTTCAGTTGAAGGAAGGCTGCCTCACAATCACATGTCCAGATGTATGGAGCATTCTTCTCAGTGAGTTTAGTCAAGGGTTTGCAAATCTTTGCGAAATCTCGAATAAAACGTCTGTAGTACCCGTCTAGCCCTAAGAAGCTCCGGAGATGCCGAACGTTGCGAGGGATTGGGTAATCACGAACTGCCTTCGTTTTCAGTGGATCGGGAGAGATGCCTTGCCTGGAAATGACTTGCCCCAGATAAACCACCTGTTTCTGTGCAAAATGACATTTGCACGGTTTCAGTTTGAGATTTGCCTGACGAAGGCGTTTGAAAACCTTTTCTAGGCGATCCAGGTGTTCTTCAAAGGTACAAATCTGCCACTGCAGACCAGAAAGTACTAGCTCCATCAGCCGCATGAAGCTTGCGGGCGCATTTGTGAGCCCGAATGGCATTTTCCTGAAGTGATAGAGGCCACCATCAGGTGCAGCAAAGGCAGTTTTAACCTTAGATGTCGGGTCTAGCTCAATTTGCCAGTACCCACTGGGCAAGTCTAGGGTGGAAAAGAATTTGGCACCAGATAGGGAGTCTAGAGTTTGATCAATGCGTGGAAGCGGATAACTGTCCCAACGTGTTACGGCATTTAATTTGCGAAAATCAATACAGAATCTCATTTGTCCATCTTGCTTCCGGACAAGAACGATGGGGAATCTCCAAGAACTGGTACTGGGCTCAATGACACCTTTTTCACACATTTCATCAATTTGCTGTCGGACTTCATCCAGCATAGCATGAGGAAACCTACGTATAGGCTCCTTTATGGGCAAAGCACTTCCAGTATCAATGGTGTGGTGGATCAGGTTCGTGCAACCAAGCGAGTTGTTGGTAGTTGCGAAAATATCCGGGAAGCTGTCAAGTAGATCTTGTAAACGCCGTTTTTGGTCCATAGTCAAATCAGAAGAAGACAAATCTGGACGCTGGACAGGATGTGTTGCATCAGATGTTTCTCTCTCAACACTCATGACATGGTCCGAAGATATCGTAGGGGAGTCTGATGGCGGTAGGTCACAGGTCATCCAGGGTTGCATGTGTAAGACCTTCTCGGCCCAAGCCACTTGGATACCTTTATCCAAAGTAACCGGTGCCTCTCCAACATTCAAGAGCATAGCCATAGCTGTACCTCCGCGAACTCTCGTGAATGTGTGTCCGATCAGAACATCATGTCTCTCCGAGACACCACAGTGGGGCTCCAACGTAGCATCATAGCAAAGCTTCCTGGCCGAATTATCCACCGAAACAGGTGTAACGACTTGCTCACCAGGCCCGATTTGAATGTCATGACGTAACGAGACACGACAAACTGAAGGGGCGCGTGCATCGGAAACGATAGGAATGATAGTAGAGGTGCCGTCTTGTAAAACCTCTACTGTACGTTGTCCATAGTCGACTCTGATGTTGAATGCATCCATGAAGTCAACCCCCAGAACACATTTACCAGATAAATTCTTCACCACATACACTGGATGCATACCAGAAGCCGGACCAAGTGAAAACTCGATCAGAGTAGCACCCACGGCAGAGAATTTTGTGCTATTTGCAGCAATGAAGGATACTTCAACTGGCTTCAGCTCCCATTTACGAGAAGAAGGGAGCATCTTGTAAAAAGCCTCATCAAGAAGAGAGATGTCGGCCCCACCATCCAGTAGGCAGTGTACTCGTTGCCCAGCAATGGTGGATGGTACCAAGATGGGTTTTCCTGGTCTTTTGTAAATGGTGTTAAACTGCTCTTCCTTCTCAACTGGCCACTGTTTCACCGTATAGGCCCTCCTTTTATCGGGACAGCTCCTGGCGTAGTGATCCAATTGGTGACATATATAACATCCTCCAAATCGGACAGATTTCCGGTCTTCAGGAGAGTGAGAATTCCTCAGACTCTGTCTACGATGGGGGCTATATGTCGGGCACTCTGCGTATCTCCATCTGTGATCTCTATCGTCACGATGTCTCTGTCCACCTTGTTGAAATTTATTGTCATATCGGTATTCTTTGTCGTACATATAATTAGACGGACTCTGGCGTCGCTGTCGATACTCACCTTCTCTACGGAATGGATATTCACGCCTATAATATGGAGATGGCGAACGAGATCGTCTATCAGAATCTCTGTATTTCGGGAAGTCCATGCGGGAATATTCATTTCTGGAATACCGATAGCTCTCTGGGGAACTCTGGTAAGATCGGCTGAGTGGTTCACGATTACCAGATTCACGTCTTCGATATGGGGAGTCGGGTCTCCCATACATTTCTGGAACCCTTGTATCCCTCCATCTGGGTGATGCTGATCGTCTTGTGCGACTCCTGGAATCATGTGCACTTCGATCATCAGAGAAGTCCGCATATCTGTCAGTGGGTCCAGGGGAAGTTCCCCGCTGATTATGTCTATAGTCTCTATCCTGTGGCTTGAAGTCTCTATATTCATGATATTTGTCACGTTTATCTGTAGGAGGGTCAGACTGGCCTCTGATGATGGACACAGTCTTGTCTTTGGCAGAGTCATCTGTCAATTTGTCAATCGCCTCTCTCGTCCGTGCCATGTCTACTAAGGTGTCCAGCGATACAGTTTGTTGATCTAAGTGTTGGGTGTGAAGCTGCTGGTAGATATATTGCCGGACTACCAGACCCAGTGTGTTCAAAAACTTTCACCACTAACTCTAATTGTTCCTGTGACATGGTGCTGTAGTGCTCAGAAGCCAAAATGCGCAAGCGCGCCGCATATGCAACAAAGCTTTCCTCTGCCCTCTTAGTAGCTTCATTAAACAAAATGGAGCTAGAGTGCTTTTGAAGAGGCCCCCCAAAACTGGTTTTTAACATGTTTACAATACTGGAGTAATCTGTTTTCTCTGTTTCACTAAGGGATTGCCACTTAAGTCTGGCATAACCATCTAACAGTAGTGACAAAACCTTCCCCTTGCAGTTTTCATATAGCGGATTATCTAAGGCCCACTCAACCTTCTCTAAAAATAATTTGACAGTTTCATCATCAGAGTTTTCTCCCTTAAAAGTTCCAGTAAAATCTTTGACTTTGCTGTACACATACATGTGGTCATTTTGAATACGCTGGTTATGCTGTGGTTGTTCAGCATTAATTCTGGAACCATCTGCTGGCTGCTGCCTGTGAGTAATGTCCCTTATTTGGTTTCTCAGTTCTGTGTATTCACGGTCAAACTCGGTTTTAGCTTCAGCTACAGCAGCAGATATGGCGGCTTTCTTGTCATCTTCCACCTTTTTAACTAACTTTTGGAATTGCTGTCTCAGCTGTTCTACCTCTTCTTGGCTGGCCATGTTGACTAACAGTTAATTCAAGTTCAAACAGCCAAATGATCTAGTCAATAAAACTCTCTAATTCTGGTACAGTTCATTCAAATCACGTCCAAATCTCTGGAACTATCAAATTAAATCAATTAATGGAGCATCAACTGGAAATCTTTCAACAGTTAAAATGGATGCACAAATTATATCTGTTTCAATCAATTAGATCAGTCAGTCAGTGTAATGCAATATGTAGTGTGTGAATCAATGCACAGTGAAATCTTAATTTGATGAGCACAAATGGAATTAATTAATAATTAATGAAAATAATATCAAATATGGTGTATGCATTAATTCATATATCACTCCTGGTAATGTTTTGAAAATTAAATGGGCTTAGATGGAATTGAATGGACAATAATACATTCAAAAATGACAATGAGCAAGTGGCCTTGCACTAATCAATGCAATAATGAAGTGACACAAAATAATCAATGCAATATTGATGAAGTGAGACAAAATAATCAATGCAATCAGTGCAGTAAACTAATCTATAGCAGGCCTCTAATCAACATCAACACTATCACTGCACCCTTACTTGTGAAATAGTAACAGTTACTATGGGTTCATAGTAGTCAGTTTTTTTTTCTTTCTGTTTTATTATTATTATTATTATTTTTTTTTTCCTTTTGATTTTCCTGAGTTATGGATGTTGTTGTAATTATTCTAAATTCCGGTTGTTTCCACCGTAACAATGTTCCTTCAGAATACGAATAAACTCTCTCGAATGTTGATCAGTGTATCTTCTACTTCACACTTTATTCTCTCCCTTGTATGAATTAAGAATAATATTCGAAGAATCTTCCTGATAACTTGTGGAATTATTCAGAATTTAGTTCATCCATCCTAAAGTGTTCATCCATCATAGAGTAAGCTGGAGGGATGAGGCGAGTCGCGAAATGAATGAAAAGCTTCGAATCAACAGCAAGGCGAACAGAAAATCTGGCACAGTTAATTCATCTGCGTGTGCAGACAGTTTTACAATTCAGGAATGCAACGTACCGGTACATGTACAATTGTCAATCAACACACTTCCGTAATTTTCTAGAACACAATTTAAACGTCACAGCTAATTTTGACTGCAATAGCTAGTTTTTCTTCGACGTTGTAGTGACAGTACAGTTAATTCTGGATAATCAGTTGATTGGAATTAAATTTAGAACGATCAAATATCCATTTTATTGGGCATTGTTCTTTCGCGAAACTGAGAAGTGCCGTCCGTCAACAGCAGTCGGCGAGCACATGGCAGTCACGTGACAAACACACCCCTTTTGTCAGCTGGAACAGCTGCTCAATGCCTCTTCAATGAGCGATAAAATCATACATTTCATTCATGTCTGTTCATTGTTTCTCGTGGACAAATAATTCAAAATGTGGTACGATACCTGACGTTCAATGTTCACACGTTCCATAGAAGAATCCGTGTTTTATCTCTTCGGTTTCAGACATAACAGTAGTACTTGGCGACCCTAGAAGGGATTTTCAGCTTGTTCACTAGACTGGATGAGTCTCTATTTCATATGTACTATTTAATAATAATAAAATGATCTTTAATAAATATATACGTTTGATAAATAAATAAATAAATAAATAAATAGAGTGAAAAAAAAAAAATGAAAACATTATTTTTAAAATAGAGACTGGACGATTTGATGGGTTTCGTCGTGTAAAGATTCCATCTGGAGGCGTGGTTAGTCTGGACGATTAACATGTTTTGACCTTCGGTCGCAACATTTGTATCAATTTCATTCTAACGCCATACTGTGACATTGTAAATTTAAATTTTGGAAATTCAACGTCCTATTGCGGAAAACGACACCTGACTTTCCTGGAAAATGCGTATCTCAATATGATGTCGAAATCGACAATCATCACACATGTGGCGATACTCTGAGATAAGACAGGGAGCTATTCTCCAAATCAAAAATCAGGAAGTTCTATCGACGATCGATGTGCCATATTATTGCCAGGCAAGAATAAGTGATCGAGAAATTTGAGCATAGTTTTAGGAAGGATAAGTTCGGGGTGCTCCACTTTCAAAACTAAAGGTATTGAAAGTTTTATAACATTCCGCTTTTAACATGTGGTGATTAAACCTATTTATATAACTTTGACGAAGCACTGCCGTGTTCTCTTACGCGGTCGCGCGCACCCCGGAGAACTAAGCCTGACTTGGACATCGACCTTCTAATTCAGTGTTCTTTGATGATGGCAAACCGTTTTCGTATTTATTCATTTATTTTTGATATAAAAAAAAGATTTTCGATTGCGCGCATGGTTCTCGTCCTGGACTGGATGAGTCTCTATTTCATATGTAAAAGATTAGATTAGACCACAGTGAAATTCAGATACCAATCAATTAACTGTGATTCTCACTATTGACTATCAATTTACATGTATATGAACTAGTACCTAACATTTACTGACTATTGGTGCTACATAGAGTTGCATAAAAGTTCATGAATATCAGAATATAGGAAATCATAATAGTGTAGTCATTCTGAATGTAAATCTATTCAATTATAGCTGAAGTGTGTGTATAATTAAATTATTCAAATTATATTTGATAGCCTGGTGCTATATGTTGAAAATTCTTATATTATCCCTATATGTGTGGAATTACAGGACTGACCTACACGAAACCTTAATGGCGGAAAAATGACCAGTTCAGGAACTCGACCCTGTCAGCCATTTTAATCATTTTAATTATTTATTGCTAGAATTACAAGGTTGATTTCCATAAAATCTATAAGTAACGTTACAACCGAATGATCATTATTAATTCCTGTCAGGAACCACATGTACAATATTATATGTACATATAATGTACAAGGAAACAGAATGACTTATTGATGCTTATCGGTTCAAATTATATAGTAACTAGCCAATGTTGGCCATCGATTTTTACTAACACGACAGTCATAACATTACTCTTTCAATGCCAGTAATATTGTCTGATATTTTTTTTGTGATAATTAGCCTAATTCAATTCGATCAAATTCCTGGTTTCTCTGTTAAAATCGATTTGAATTATTAAATTGTAGCCTAAATTATTAAACTGTGATTTACATGTAACACAGGTCTGTGATTAACAATTTTATCAAGGTTAGATCAAACATATGCCTTTGTTGTATCAGAAGAACATCCTTGACATGGATGGAATGTTCGGGGTATCCATCATAGGACTCATGGTATCAAACAGAAGAAATTGCACAGTCCAGTTTTGCTGGATAAACTCTGCACTTTTGATATTATTGTACTGACTGAAACTCATACTGGGAAAGATTGTGACATATCCATACCCGGCTATGTTACCAAGGGCAGACTCGATAGGCCAAAACACGAGAAAGCACGTAAACACTCTGGGGGTGTTGTGATATTAGTCCATGAAAGTATAGCTGCAGGTGTTATGTCGGTTCACACAAATAGTGGAGGAACTGTCTGGATAAAATTAAGCCATAATTTCTTTGAAATATTATGTGATGTTTATCTGTGTGCTGCTTATATCCCCCCTGACAACTCATCGTATGGTAAATTACATAGTAATAACCTTTTTGATCAACTGGAGAATGAAGTTACTCTTTTTAGTGCCAAAGGCAATGTAATCCTATGTGGTGATTTGAATGCCAGAACAGGCAGAGAATTAGATTTTATTGCTGATGATTCCATCAGCACTCAACAGCTCCCCATCCACCAGTAGAACGTCCACCAGCAGGACACATCCATCACCAGGACGGTTTCGCCGTTTGATGTTATATGCCGTTTCTTCTTTTGTATTTTAACATAAAATCTTTAGGATTAGATATTAAATAAATATTTCAACACTGAAAATGTTTGTATTTGCTTTAAAATGCCCATTTGAGCCGAATTTTCAACATGTAAATGTATAGGTCACCCAAACACCCGAATACAACAAGGGCTATAACTCTCTCGTTTGGGATCTTAAAAATACTGCACTATGTATGGAACCCGAAAATGCAACCCATGCATCTTTAACGCCGTCTTTCTATTTTCTTTCCCGGCGCCGTTGCCTATTTAGTTCAAGCGAGCACAACAAACGGCTTTAGCTGAGTACAAAAAGCGAGCTGGTTAAATCTGGCATCACTCACGGTCATTTCTAACAGCGCTATTGTGCATAAACTTTCAGTAAACGAAACCAGATACCGTATGATTTTGACGGTATAATAACAAGCAGCCAGAGGATGCTAGGTCCCCCGCCAAAATGGCAGCAATATTTATAAGCGCTGTCGGTTTCAGAAGATATTCATGAGGATGGCAACAGCTACTTCACAGGCGTAAGAAGCAGTGGCGTCTTTCCACCTTCCCAGGTTTTGAGATCAACTCCGAATGGCTGACTGAATGTTGATTGCTGCTGTAATATATTTTCTTTACCATGTAGCATGAAAATTATGTAACCGAAATGCAACCCCAAGAGACAACTCATGGCATATTATCTCCAAACTAAATTTGACAAGAATATGAAGGCATCCTCAACCTATTGCCCAGAAACCAAATTTAGACTTTGCCACAAGGAGTCACCACCTGTAGGTGCAAGCAGGCAAAACACAATCCCAAATGACATCTCATGTCATGGTATCAGCATATCAACTTTGAGACTCTGAAGAGGGGTCCTCAAGTTATTGCCGGTACTAGATGCCCACCGGTGTTCATGTTATTTGGGGCGGGTCACATATGAATACAAAATTTGAGAATAATCTGATGAGCAGTTGCCAAATTATTGCCCGGAAACAAATTTTTCCACCAGGAGACGCCACCTGTAGGCAGAAGCGGGAAAAATACAATCCCAAGGAACATGGTATTGTGGGGACATCTGCATACCAAATTTGAGAAGAATCCGATGAGGGTTCTCAAGTTATTGCCCAGAAACCAAATTTAGATTTTGACACCAGGTGACGCCACCTCTAGGCGCAAGTCAGTGAAATGCATTATCAAGCGACATGTCACGGTACATTCATACAAAATTTGAGAAGAATCCGACGGTCAGTTCTCAAGTTATTACCCGGAAACGAATTTGTGATATTGCCACCAGGTGGCGCCACCTGTGAATGCAAGTGAGCGAACGGCAATCCCAAGCAACAGCTCCTGGCATGGTAAATGCATGCCAAATTTGAGAAGAATCCGATGAGCCGCAACGTTTCTCATGTTACCCAGAAAGTTATCACTTGCAGCATGGAATAATGGAATGAACTCTAGTGGCGCCACCTCCGGGTGGATTTTGCTGAAACGCATCACCAACGGTGTTTTGTCGCAGGGAATGCATTTACCAAATTTCGAAGAAATCCGACAAATTGTCCGAAAGTTATCGCTCGCGAAGGATTTGAACAAACATGAACGGACATGCATTAAAGATTGGAACAAGACCCAGTGGCGCCACCTACAGGCGGATCTTGCTGAAACGTAATACCAACAGACGTCTTGTCGCAAAGAATGCCGATGCCAAATTTCGGAGGAATCCGACAAAGCATTTAGGAGTTATCGCTTACGAAGCATTTGCACGAACATCCACGGACATGCACTAAAGATTGGAACAAGACCCAGTGATGTACCTACAGGCGGATCTTGCTGAAATGTAATACCAACAGACGTCTTGTCGCAAAGAATGCAGATGCCAAATTTCGGAGGAATCCGACAAAGCATTTAGGAGTTATCGCTTATGAAGTATTTACACGGACATGCACGGACATGCACTAAAGATTGGAACAAGACACAGTGGCGCCACCTACAGGCGGATCTTGCTGAAACGTAATACCAAGAGACGTCTTGTCGCAAAGAATGCAGATGCCAAATTTCGGAGGAATCCGACCAAGCATTTAGAAGTTATTGCTTACGAAGTATTTGCACGGACATGCCCGTGCAGGACACATAGAAGCAAGACCCCAGTGGCGCCACCAACAGGCGGATCTTGCTGAAACGTAATACCAAGAGACGTCTTCTCGCAAGGAATGCAGATGCCAAATTTCGGAGGAATCCGACAAAGCATTTAGAAGTTATTGCTTACGAAGTATTTGCACGGACATGTCCGTGCATGCACGGACACATAGAAGCAAGACCCCAGTGGCGCCACCTACAGGCGGATCTTGCTGAAACGTAATACCAAGAGACGTCTTGTCGCAAAGAATGCAGATGCCAAACTTCGGAGGAATCCGACAAAGCATTTAGAAGTTATTGCTTACGAAGTATTTGCACGGACATGTCCGTGCATGCACGGACACATAGAAGCAAGAACCATTTTAAAGTCCTCGGCCGCGTTGCGGCGGGGGACAAAAACGGGGTCAGCATTACATGTATAAATCATGTTTAGTACATCATTTTGCATGTATCCTTTGGTATCAATTCGTTAGTGAATTGGTAGGGATATGGGCCTGTTTTCAGGTTTAAGGCCAGTTATCACCCGCCTACATCCACCGTAGCCAGTCGGTGAAATAATCTATAATATCTTCATAGAATATACGTCCACCGTACACATATGTATCCAGACATGTCATCAGACATGACTTCACCCCTGTGGCTTTTAAAACTCATATTTTCATTCACCAGCTTCAAGAAATTTATTTCCCCCCCTCCCAAAAAAAACACATTAAAACGTCAGATGTTAATATTCCAGTTATCTAGACAATCAAATGAACCATAATATGGAATGATTCGCCAATTCATGAAAGTTAATTTCAAAACTAAAATTGTCCGAATTTCGTTACATTTAAAAAGAAAGATTTCGACGGAATAAGTTGTCATTACGAATTTTTCGGAACATGAATCTCCAAGGCGACTAACTGGACAACAACTTGATCTATATTATATAGAAGCGTCAGCATACAAATTATTTTTTCGCCAAAAATAAACGATATTGAAGTTTTTCATTGTTCTCAGATTTTGACGAAGAGTTTGATCAAAACCGTACGAGAAGTGATTGTGTGTGTGTGTGTGTGGAAGCCTCAAACAGAAATTCTTAGTACAAAAATTCACAGTTCATAGCTTGAATTGCAAAATATTCTTTAAAAACGTTAACATGGAGGAGTATACCTTTTACTCTACCTGTTAAATGGGCAATATTGGCGAATTTTCATTCGGAAGTCGTCATTTCGATAGGTCTGTTCTGTTCTGTTCTGTCTGTGTCAGCGCTTTGTGCTTCAAGATATATGAACATGCAGGCACGACGGAAGCAATTGGTGATGGGGGGGGGCACTATCACAGCAGAAATAGGCGAGGGTCCAGGGGCCGCCTGCCCCGGAAGCTCCCGGCTTAGATGGCCGGAGACGCGTTCTAGCGTATTTCCGAGTAATAAAACAAGAAAGCTTCACATGTATAATCTCTGTATATTTTGTCTGTTTTGTTTTAATATTTTTTTTAATATTCCCCGTCAAGAAAATGAGAATGTTCGGAAGTAGAAATAAATTAAATGTTAAATATATATCATTTCAATCAAAAGATTCATCAAGCTTTAATCATGTCAACAACACAGATGTTTTCTACTTGTCGTGCTTGTTATGGAGCCGAACACAGGCCAAATTATGAATGTGAATGAGCCATCCTCCATGATACAGTTCTATATACCGGTACTCCTATCTCCATACCAGGCCTTGTAGGCAGATTAAGGCTGTACAGTTATTACTAGAACTGTCCGTTTAAAGTATCAACCAATGAACGGAGGGTGTTTTGGGGGCAATACGCTACCTTCGTGGAATCTCAGTTTAATTAGATTAAAGCTGAGTTTAAGGAAGCTTCTTGAAATTGGGGCATGCTAGGAACTGACATAAGTCATTCCAAACAGAGAGGCATGCTGCGTCGAGTTGGAAATCCTAGGAACTCCATGGAATACTTTTTGGAACTGAGCAGACAAAGGATGGCTATGCCATAACAAGAGGGCCATTCCAATTGAAACTCTAATCCATCCAGATCAGAACACCACACTGGACATGGTGTATCCGATTTGCCTAACCAGCATATGCCATTCCTATTAAGGAACTCATGTTCTTATTTCAAGAAGCTCCCTAAGTAGAGAAGAAGCTGAAGGACAAACACTTTGAAGTACGAGAGGAAACAACATGAGGGCCTATCTTAAATAAAAAAAACCTCGGATAGCCTGTAAACACCAGACTTCAAAGCAACAAGATGGAGACATTGACTGGCACTTAATTCATTCAAATATGCATGTTCGGAGGGGGCATAAGCTCACAAATATTTCCTGTTGAAGTGGCTGATATTCGTTGTAGTGTACAAGCTATCTGGCATGGCTTGGATTTGACAGATGCACCACCACTTAATTGGGATTATGGAATGAGCAAGAGTGCCTCTCATGCTTATTGGGAAGTAAAATCTGCATCCAATACAGATACAGGTTTTTCGCTTTATCGTTGACCCCCGCCCCCCTCCCCCCCGGTTCCGCCATGCCTGTAAGACAGGGACATAGGACCGTTCTCATGGTGGATGTTGTCTGCTATAACTGATCGAACAGAATAAGACAGGCACATATGACCGTTCTCCTGATGGATGTTGTCTGTTATAACTGATCGAACAGAATAAGACAGGGACATATGATCGATCTCCTGATGGATGTTGTCTGTTATAACTGATCGAACAGAATAAGACAGGGACATATGATCGATCTCCTGATGGATGTTGTCTGTTATAACTGATCGAACAGAATAAGACAGGGACATATGATCGATCTCCTGATGGATGTTGTCTGTTATAACTGATCGAACAGAATAAGACAGGGACATATGATCGATCTCCTGATGGATGTTGTCTGTTATAACTGATCGAACAGAATAAGACAGGGACATATGATCGATCTCCTGATGGATGTTGTCTGTTATAACTGATCGAACAGAATAAGACAGGGACATATGATCGATCTCCTGATGGATGTTGTCTGTTATAACTGATCGAACAGAATAAGACAGGGACATATGATCGATCTCCTGATGGATGTTGTCTGTTATAACTGATCGAACAGAATAAGACAGAGACATATGGCCGTTCTGCTGGTGGATGTTGTCTGATATAACTGATAGAACAGAATAAGACAGATACATATAACCGTTCTCCTGGTGGATGCTGTCTAACTGATAGAACAGAATAAGACAGAGACATATAACCGTTCTGCTGGTGGATATTGTCTGTTATAACCGACAGATCAGAATAAGACAGGGAAATATGTCCGTGCCGCTGGTGGATGTCTGATATAATCAATAGAACAGAATAAGACAGGGATATATGACCGTCCTGTTGGTGGATGTTGTTTGATATAACTGATTGAACAGAATAAGACAGGGACATATGGCCGTTCTCATGATGGATGTTGCCTGATATACCTGACAGAACATAATACGTCAGGGACATATGACCGTTCTTCTGGTGGATGTTGTCTTATACAACTGGTGTTTGTTGCCTGTTATAATCGAATACCCGACCGTTCTACTGGTGGATGTTGTATGATATAACTGATAGAACAGAAATTATTACTGTTTTCACGGATGATGTTGCCATATTTTTCTGTTCTTGGCTAAATCATTACAGACAATGTACCGTGCCGGTGATGGTTAAAACGTTATGTATATATCATTTGGACAGGGCCCATCTTCATGCACAAGCCAGTCGATTTCACCGATCAGTAATTCGGCCTGTGTATGAAGATGGACAGGACAAGGTCCCAGACAAAATGTGCAGAACTATGCTGCTATGTATGCATGTATGTATGTGTTCTAGACAAATGTGCAGCACTATGCTATGTAACAGGATTACCGTCACGTGCTACAGTTTTTACACTTGCCTATTGTACTACTCATGGACCATTGTTTTAATATATGGCAAGACAAGAAAACATATATGATTATAACTGCAGATAAGGAAAGAATCATTCAAGAAAAAAGGCATTGCAATGCTTACAAAGTAAACATTGACTCAATGAGACAAAATGATACAATGATTTATACAATCGGTAATCGAAAGACGTTATTCGTATGACAGTCATCATCAATTCCAAGAGAAATATGACTGAGACGACGCAATTTTATCGGATATAAATGAACGTTACCGTTTTGCTGGTCGATGGTCGCTGGTTGCTTTTGCTGATATATGACCGTTTTCCTGGTGGATGCTGTACATTATGAGGGATAAGATGGACCATTGGCAGTTGTTGTGGGAATGCTGTACAATATGATTGAAAGGACAGAATTATATGACCGTTCTCCTGTTCAATGCTGTAAAATATCACTTATAAGGTGGACATGTGACCGTTCGGCGAGGAAGAAAAAGGACTAAAAATACCTTGACAATATCGGAACTAATAGTTTTATCATATTTATAGTTTTTCTTCATTTTTGAATTGACAATTTAAAAAAAGTATTTACTAGTAAGTATCGCATTTTCTGTATTCACATTACCTGGTATTATCGGATAATGTCGAAGTTTATTTTTCGCCTCTGTTTCTTCACCAATTTTTCGAAATTTATATATCCAAATTTAATTTCTTTCTCTCCAAACGCTGGACTAGGTGATAAATATTTAAATAAACAAACAGTCATTTAACTAGAAGAGAATTGTTCTGTTCATATCTTGTATCTTCCTATTTAGAAAAATCAGGCTATTCCAACATTGAACTCAACAGAGATATAACCAACTATTAAGATCATTTATTCACATATTGCCACTTCTAAGTATCGGTACATGAAACTTTTAAACAATTCTACATGAAGCATTTTAAACGATACGCTTCAAACAAGAGTGGTTAAAAATATGTATTTGAATTTGGGGCTTTTGTCAGCTGGGGCTCAGTGATGAGTATTAAAAAGATATAGTCATTTAACTAGAAGAGAATTGTGATGTTGATATTTTTTGGGCCAAATGAGCTCTATACGGATTAGGTTCTGAAACAACTATGTTATTCCAATTCGGTTCTCGATGAATATTGATTCTATGGTACATAAACATCATATACATTGGAAACACATATATACCACGAGAAAAGATGGTATAAATGTGACGTTATTGTTGGAGCTATAAAAACAGGTTTTTACCTGTGACCGTCCTCCCCATATTATTAGAGTATTGCCATAATTGTCTATCTCAAAATTGTCATAACTGTTTGACTGTTGCAATGCACACATGTGCGTAGGGTCCACTGAGCGCGCTGTCGTCAGTTCTGCAAAATGACGAATAGCTCAAATCGCTCTATTCAACCGTTTTTTTTTTTAACTGATTAATAACCAGTTCGTTTTTTTATCGAAGTGATACTTAATAAACGATTAAAATAATAGGCAGTGGATACCGTAAGGGTCGAAAAGCGTGATCGGGTGTATTTGGATAATTAAATGGTACATGTATCAAAATTTTCTTGTAATGCCTATCTTTTTAACGAAGTGATAGTTAATAAACGATAAAAAATAAGAGGAGGTGGATACCGTAAGGGTAGAATAGCGCGATCGGGTCTATTTGGATAATTAAATGGTAAATGTATCTAAATTTTCTGGTAGTGCCTATCTAAATAGCTCGGTATTTATGGTACAATAGCCCGATGACGCTATTCGATTTATTGTTTTTTAATTAATTGGTATTAGGCTTTTGTTCGCTAGGGCTTTTGCCTCTGTGGCTTTGTACGCGGCTCTTTTGTCTCGGGGGCTTTTGCCCACTGCGGCTTTTGTCCTAGATTCAGATATCATGAACGTGGATCGATTTCTATTAAAATCTGTGACCGTTAGAAATAAAGGTCCGCAATCCATACCCGGTATGGCCATTGGAATCCGCAGTTTTATACAGCCCCAAACCGCCCTGGTGATGGACGTTCTGTTCGTGGACGTTCTACTGGTGGATGGGGAGCTGTTGAACCCCACTCAATCAAACTGACCCAGATTTTTTTCCGATTAAAATTTGAAAAGGTCGTTTTGATATATTTTAGTCAAATATTATAGAATCATGTTAAAAGACGTCACAGACCATTTCTGGCCCAGTCAGGTATAATGGCCAATCAATGTTCGCCGGAAGTCAAGTCCTGATAATAATCTTACACCCTAAAACTTCAATGGAGGTTTGTCACCTACAAATAAGTAAATCTATTCAGACTCCAATAACTTTGTGTCGCCAAACAAATAACAAACAATCATATACATATGCAAATATAAAGGCCTTGCTTCGAATATTCGCAAAGTTATCGATTGTCACATTAAAGTGATATTTCCCTTAATATATGGGCCCTTGAGTAGTCAAACACTTATTCAAATATTTCACCCCAAAAGATTATTTAATAATTTATTTTCTGGATTTTTAATTTGTACACTTACTGGCGTTAACTCCAGTCCCCAGAATTTCATCTGCACAGGCATGAGATAACGATTATTAACACAAAACCGACCCCCTCCCTCATTGTAGAGGACAAATAAAAGCGAAATTTTACCGCCAATTTGTATCATATCTCAAGTTAGAATCCGATGAATGACTTTTCATGTAGTTATTTGACAAACCAGACCAGTGTTACTTTGCAAAGATTAAAGTTTGTGAATATATATTGACCTAATTTAAAGTGTAAGCTTTAATGCTGACAAGAACGATCGCTGATGTGGGGGTAGAGTCAATACACGGAATGCGCAAATAAACGTTTCCATAGCACAGAATATATCGACGAATGGCTTGAAAATAACTGTAGAGACACAGTAACTCAATTCCTTTATAGTAGTCAGGCAATATTAAATTTGAGCTGTAAACTAAGAAATACCAACTCGGGCGCCCACAATAAACTAAAAATGTATACGTTTAGGCTTGCAAACATTCTATCCGACCTAGACAAGAACAAAGCTGGCTGAAAATAGGCATTTACATCTGATTCGGTGCCTCTCTGGAGGAAAAAGGCACTTGAACATGTAACAATGGAGAAAGATCGATTTTCGTTTTTGTCTTACAGGTCACAAACCACTAATTATTCGCTGCCACAAATAACCCACCACACCAGGTAGCCTGGCATTTGCACTCAAACATATGGAAAATTCAGCATACATTCCCCACCATTTTTTCGAAATAAGACCGCCAGAAATGGGGTCATTCAGCCCGACACCATTACGGCAAATTTCTGAGGTGCCAATCAAACTGGCCAAGATTTTTTCCGGTTAAAATTTGAAAAGGTGGTTTTGATATATTTTATAGTCAAATATTATAGAAACGTTTTAAAATACATCGCAGACCATTTCTGGCCCAGTTAGGTATAATGGCCAATCAAAGTTCGCCGGAAGTCAAGCCCTGATAATAATCTTTCACCCAAAAATTTCAAAAGAGGTTTGTGACCTTAATGTGTACAGAAGATGAAATATCACAGAAAACAGGGCGTCCGCTGATTGGCTGTTATTCATCCCAGGAAGGAATGGTTGGTATCATATATTGAAATTCTTTTGGATTATTTGACAAAGAAAAATATATAAAACAAGCTGGAACAGTGTCTGAAGACAGCAACATTTTGACAGTTTTTTATCGGGTACGCCCATGGTGTTTTAGGGCATTTTTATTTTCTGCCGGGTGATTGTCTGTCATGGCGGCTGGTTTGAAATCGAGCCGCTCATCATATGTTCAAATTGCCGTTAAATTTCACAGAACAAATCAGTCTTTCCAGCAAGGTAGGTCATTTGTTGCAACGAAATATTGGGAATAGTTTTTTTTCTGCAGATGTGGCGGCCAAATTTACTACATAATAATTAAGGAATTTTCATGGTATAATCTTTGTTGTTGTTGTTGAGTCTTTTTGTTGTTGAGAACGGCTGTTGGTGCATACTTGGGCAATTGCAATCTTCTTATTAACTTTTTCAGTATTAAACAAACGATTCCAGAGAGGTGAATGGGGCCGGAAGTTTAAATCTTGCTCGTTAATGAGCTGTCGGAGCTCACCGCATTGTTCGAATGGAATGACATTGCTGTTTGGGCTTGTCTTTGAGCTTTTAAACACTTATCTTATTCGTCAGCCAATATCATGAGCATTGTGGCTGAAATGATCATCACCTAGAGTGTGACCTTAAGTGACCTTAAGAGCTGCTCATCATATGTTCAAATTGCCGATAAATTCGACAGAACAAATCAGTCTTTCCAGTAAGGTAGGTCATTTGTTGCAACGAAATTTACTACATAATAAGTAAGGACTTTTAATGGTATAGTCTAACCTGAAGACAGGTCATGACTAAGCCATTTTGTGTTGAAATGTTGTACAGATATAGACTCGTTCTATACATTGGGGCAATTTTCGGCCGACATTCCGCCCGAATACGCAGCTTCTTAGAAAAACATTATTTTAATATTAGAAATACAAGAAAATGAAATAAAAAAATATTGTTGAATTTATATAAATCAGGCTACTGGAAATATCAGCCAATAAGATGCGTCAGTAAACTAATATAATACAGTTGTAAGCGGCAAACCTAGCAATATTGGACAAAGATTATTTTAAAAGTCCTTAGTTCAAATTGTTTTACGAAATTGTAAAAATAGGCACAAATTGACCCAAAGGCAATAAGATAGGTAGGTCTTATAAAGACATGAAGCATGTTCTTGTGTCATAACAACTCTTACAATAGAGTTTGTAAGGATAATTATAGTCTTGGGCGAAATATAATATGCTATGAAGAAAAAAAGTTTCCCAACTCTGTTAAAGTATGGTTAAATTCATATGCTCGCGTTATCAACAGGTAGCTATACATTTATTCAAAAGGATGTGAAACAATTCTGTGCGAATTAATTTACTTGATTTAGATTATATATGGACCGTTTGTTAATATTCGATAAAGCTCAATATATAAATGAAGACGAGTTTCTCGGTATCATTTGCGAGAACATTTGTCTACACAGTAGATATTTTCTCTTACCGCGTGGGCTTCCACCAGCTAGGATAAACATCTGGACGATAACAAATAGGCCTGTAGGCCTTTGAACATATTGAAGCCGATTAAAGAATTATTTAGAAACGGCCACAATTTGTGTTTATGCTCTCTGAACATCTGTTTGGTCGATTATAACGTTAACCCTTGAATATGCCTGGATGGCGTGGTTACAATTCTCCAGTTATCCTTCAAAAGCTTTGGCCAGAACACGATCACCCTCCTTCCTCATCTTAGTAAGGTTGACCTGGAGGATGTAATATGTGGTACAGAACGACATACCCGCACCCACAATCATTCCGATTACACCAGGAACAAAGTGCAATAACTCCTCCGCAATCATGGCGATACCTGCGCCCGTGCCCTTCAGCATGTCCATTACTGCCTTTCCCGTAATGATACCGGCTGCTAACTCCAACTTGATCTCAAACTTTAACAGATCAAAGTCTTTATGGACGACAATAGCCAGCTTGCGCAGGGATTCGTCATCGAGACCGAACTGTTTCTGGTACAAGGAGAACTCGGAAAGAAGAATAGCCATGTCAGCTACAAGACTAACGCCCGGGATTGGACTGGCCCCTCCGGCACCCGATGCCAGAGCCCGGCTTAGGATACGTGACCTCAGTAACTTCTCTTTCTCATCAAGCATGCTGGTTGAAAGTGTACCCAAGCTGAAAACAAAGGCTTCGCGCTTAAGACCGGGTAAGTTTGTAGCCATATACATTGTAAACCATTCAAAATCGTAAGTTTGCTTGTCGTAATTATCTATGAAGAAAATTGGTGTATTTTGGAAATCTGCCCCCAAGTTTCGTTCTATTTCCTCCCTCAGCGATTGTATTACATCCTGTCTTGGTTTCCAGGGATGATCTCTGCCTGAGTTATAAACATCCTGGTCAACTTTTGAACGGAGGAAGTAGAATTTTCTCCCACGTTGTTTTATCTCCTTGGCAAGTCTCATGTCGTTTTCGCTGAACCTTTCACTTGAGACGATGATGAAGAAATCAAACTTCGTAAAATCCATTTTGTCCAGGTAGGTATCAGCGGGAATGTTGAGAGTGCCCATGCCGGGAAGGTCCCACAACATAACATTAGGGTGGCGGGGATGTCCGTATCCCATTGGTGGTGCAGTACCTTCTGTCACACCAACTTCAGCCGCGCCTTTATCCTCTGCGCTGAGATCTCTGAAGGCATTAACGAATGAAGATTTCCCTGAACCCGACTCCCCTGTGACTGCAATATTTAACGGAATGGTCTTCCAGCTGTTTTCTTTCTCTTTTAATTTAGCGGCTACAGCCGAAAAACCACCAGAGTTGTACAGGTCTTTTAGTTCGGATACGTCTTCGCTCGTTAACGCTCGTTTGAGAGCTTCAATATCAATACCGCTGTCCAAGTTATCAGCTCCATCTCCTTCCATTGCTTAGATTTATCAGCAAACGCTTCTCGTTTGAACCTGAAAAAGGCAAAAGTTAGGTTTTTGTGTCAACTTTAACAACGCTCTTGGCCAAATATATCAGATTTGATATCACGCAAATTAATGGATCAGTCTCGAACTTACGGGTTAAATCTACAATCTTGGTAAGTGTGTGGTATTTTGAAAATCTCTTCGTTATTTTGTCGGATACAAACCCTTATTCTAAAATTGAGCTATTTATTCCTGAATGTTGTGTTTACAACGAATATCATATGGATTAAGAATACTGATCAGCGATACGGACTTGACATTTTTGGAACATCATGTCTTGCCAGCATTATTGAAAACTGTTGAACGCTTCTCTCTTGCAGGAAACTAGCCTATGTTGCAGGAAATTATACCATGATTGTCTTTTTGAATTTGGTGCTAATGCTGTTATATGGAATAGGTCTTTGGATTATGGACGCTCATATTCTTTAATGGACGACGGCTGAATTATGAATGACGGACCAGACGCTTGTAATTCTGAATTCTATAGTGTAGTCTGTCATTCAACATTCAACTGTCGTCCATCAAATAATTTCTGCGTCCATAATCTGAAAGCTTAAGTCGTATAACCGCATTAGCAACAAATAAAACGAGAGATCCTGAAGGATCTTGGCGCCCACCTTTGTCCGATAATTGTAAGCTAATGACAAGAGGATCTTTTTGCCCATTGTTACTAAGAACAAACGAATGATTTGTAATTTTGTTTGCATAATTTCCAATTTGAGCGCAAAAAGATCGAAAAAGGGACACTGGAAAACACCAAGATATTATCTTTCTAAGTTTCAGGAGTTTCAAAGATTTCTAGAAACTGTACTTGATGTTGGTTGTTATAGTACAAGTGAACTGAGCAAAGTTAGTCTGAAAGTGAATGTCCAGAGGATCCTTCATCTTCGTTTTGTAGTATTTTTTTTTCCGCACGTGCCATCATTGGGTACTGGAAGCCAAGACAAATCTCTTTGACACTTTCGCATGAGCTATGAAACATACTTAAGATTTTATAATGAGGAACGACTGCTATTTCTGTTCTGTTTACTGGGCTAGTTTGAGTTATCTCTTTTAAGATACCATGCTCGAAAATAGTAAGATGGTACAAAACTTAATACTGAAGGGATCCGGTCTGTGCAGTAATGTTGAAACTTTGAAAGTGTCTGAATCCTGATTATCTCTCTTGGATCGAAACACGCAGTAGTCTACAGTTGTCGAGTTGTGACGTTGTGTCACAAGAGTGACGTCCCTTCGTGTAGCCGACCCGTCGGCAGACGAAACGGTGGGGCAGTTCACTTGCAATGGCATGGACTAAAGTAAACTGATTTAAAATTTGAAGAAATACATTTAATTCGGAACGATTTGAATTCCTTGATATAGGAGGTGAAAGTATGGATATTTTCTATAGTCAATATATAAAATATGCCCCACCGTTTGATCCGCCTACTCTTGTGATGCAACGTCACAACTCTGAAATACCATATTAATTTGAAGCGTATCCAAAAAAAGTTATCTTGCACAACTGGGCCCCATGTGAGACCTGTGTACCAAAAATCAGAAAGATCCATGAAGTATTTCCTGAGAATTACAAGCGTCTAGTCCGTCATTCATAATCCAGCCGTCGTCCATTAGAGAATATCCGCGTCCATAATCAAAAGACCTATTCCATTTCCATATAACAGTGTGCTTTTTCTGGAAATTCAAAAAGACAAAAGTATACATAAACATAGGCTTGTTCCTGGCTTGATCCACAACAGTTTTCAATGATGCCGGCAAGACATCATGATGTTCCAAAATATCAAATCCGTATCGCTGATCAGTATTCTTAATCCATAATATTCGTTATAGAGTCGTCATCTAAAAATGGTGTACCTCAGTCACGCTTTGATTGTGACTGTTCATATGAGTACCATGAGGATCTTCAAGTACATGGGCTCATACGGCCCCTAGCCCCGGGTTAAGCGGAATTAGACACATGTTACGAAACGTAGCCCCATAGATCTTGCACGCTACGTTCGTATTTTGCTATCAACATGCGATATGTATCGCCAAATTTGAGAAACTTTGGTGGAGGCGCTTGGTGGAATAGCCCTGTTTTATAAGTTTCTGCAACAATGTTTTGTGACGTTGATTAAAATCATCACATTTAACACAGGATCTAGCAAATGCCACTAAGCGAGATATGTATACGCCATATGCAGGTCCCACTGGAATATTACTGTCCAGAAAGGGATAGTTTACGATGTCGAAATTGTAATCATCTCTTTTTGTCATAAAGTCGACGAGAGAGAATGCCCGCTTCATTTTTATAGAGATAGAGATCTAAATAAGATGTGCCTGTAGGGCTATCTGTAGTTTCCTTCAAATCCAGTGAAGGCGGATATATATCCTTCACTGCGTCATGTATATAGCGATTATCCACAGCGAGAAGATCGTCTATATAGCGTTTGGTGAATGAGAAGGAACGGGCTTTGAATGGATCGGTTTTTCAAAGCGCCTGCATATAGTCATATTCATAAGAGAACAGATACAGGTCAGCCAACAGGGGTGCACAATTAGTACCCATTGGAATACCTATATGCCGCTGATATATTGTGTTGCCAAATTTCACATAGATATTTTTAATGAGAAATTCAAGCAACTCTATAAACAAAGAAACATCCATGAATGATATCTCTTGTATGTAGTAGAGCTAAAGAATGCTTTATGGCTTCCGACATTAATATATGTACGATCAGTTTTCTTGAACACAGATACTATTAATGAACTTAGACGGTCAATAAGGTCCTGATGAGGGATTGTAGTATAGAGAGTCGAGAAATCCCATGTGGATACATGTCTGTACAGTATGTGACCTTTAGCATCAAGTTCTTCCGTAAGACATTTTGAGTTTTTCAATATCCACATACATTCAACGCCAGAGTTCTTGAAAATAGTGGCGCAATACCTTTCCAAAAATGCTTTTACCTCCTGAAGGGCCCTCGTCAATAGGGTTGAAAGAAGCTTGGTGGTGCAGCTTCTAGAACCAGCTATGAATCTAGCTTTGTATGGTGATTTATGCATTTTGGGAGTCAGTATATTTTTGGTATGTCGTTATGATTGGTTGGAAGACAAATACCTCTTTCCCTGAGAAACTTTTTGTGATTGTTAAATAAATCTTCCAGAGTAAATGCAGTTTGGGAGTACATTGTAAGTAGACGTATTTGATGAAAATATGTCTACACTCAATTCTTTAACCAGCACCTGGTAATAGTAATATTTACATATGAATATTATATTATTCGGAGCTTTGTCTGCTGGGACTATGACGAATTTACTCTGGAGATTTGCTAGAACTTCTTGCGAATTGCGGTTTCTCAGTACTTGTTTTGCTAGGGGAAGAGAACTTCTGTCAATATGGCGGTTTGTTTCAACGACCTTGCTCTTGGTGAGGTCCAGCCAATCAGCGAGTACTGTAGGTTCAACTTTTTCTCGCTTAGACCAATCAATAACGTACTGTTCCAATGCAGACAGGACTATCTTCTGGTCGGCCTTCAGATTTATTCTTCTTGGCTCTCTATATTTAGGTCCTTTCATCGGGAGTAATTTCAGATCCTTATCACTCACCACATCAAGGTCACCAGTCACAATATGTTTGCATGGTGTATAGATAAAGTTCGACAATTCACAATCACAACTATAGCCTCCTGACGTGTATAAGTTCCAGTCAAACTCCTTGACAGCATTGGAGTAATTGAATATTTTGGTGGCTATAGATTTAGTATACTTATATGAAATGCAAGGAGGTTCTGTGAACTTGAAATAGTTTGGTACAGCGTTGCGTACCTCTGGATCATTCAGGATTCGAGGTAAATTAATGATGTCCAGTCCTTTATCTAAGTAGTTGAGTTTCAAGAAAAGCCGATCTTGAGATGTTTCGATTATGTTCACTGGACGATACAACCGAAAATACGCTATATCTTGACATACTTTACTGATTTTTGATGGTATTATATTTCCTGAAGACGCAGATTGCTGTATATCTCTGGCTATTTGATTTAAAGCTCTCAGAGGTAACGCATACAGAACTGTACGTAAGCTATGTATACTATTGGGTGCGTTAGTTAAACCCACTAAGTAATTTAAAGTGATATGATCGTGAATCATCGAACTATTAAACTTTCGCCAACCATGGCTGCGTTGTCTCCGTTGATGGGGTTTAAATAGTTGGGTAATGTTGGATATATTTGAACGGCGGTTTGTAGCATTGCCGAACCCACTGACATTATCATTTAAACCAAACGGAAACACTGACCCAAGTTCTAGCATCCAGAATAATTCCCGCTCTCGGATTTTTCTCTCAAATCCAAGGGGGGAATCCTTAGTAGATGGATAGACGACGTCTATGATCTGAATACTAAAGTTATCCCAGCCATGGTCGGGTCCAGAAAAATGCCTACCTATAAGCAATTGCTTTTTCCTTACGGATTTTCTGTGACCGTTCACCCTAAGATGGAGTCTTTGGGTGGTCTTGCCAACATACTGTTGACCACACTTCTTACAGGAAACTAAGTAAATACAGTTTGTAGTAGAACAACTAAGATCAACATACGAGTTAACAGAATATGAGTTACCAGTTAACGCGGAACTAAATGAAGCTGAAGTATTAAAGAGTGGACACGTGAGACATCCACGGTGTCCACACTTAGAAATTTTGAAATTATTACATGTAGAATTCGGTGCTAAGCAATCATCAAGCGCAATATTGCAAGGTTTGATGTCGTGGCCTTGCTTTGCTGTCAGAAATATATCTGTCATTTGGATTGAAAAAGGTCTTAGTGCATTTCGAACTATTAGAGACTCGGCCGAGAAACCTGCACTAAGGTTCCTCGGGTCTGTCTTCATATTTTTTCTTTTAGTTGTGCTCATTATGTTTGTTGGGTGTGCAGGGGCCCGGCCTCGGGGACAACTTGTCCACCAGCAGAATCCAGGCATACACAGGTTAAAATTACAAGCGTCTAGTCCGTCATTCATAATCCAGCCGTCGTCCATTAGAGAATATCCGCGTCCATAATCCAAAGACCTATTCCATATTCCATATAACAGTATTAGCACCAAATTCAAAAAGACAATCATAGTATACATAAACATAGGCTTGTTTCCTGCAAGAGAGAAGCGGTCAACAGTTTTCAATGATGCCGGCAAGACATCATGATGTTCCAAAAATATCAAATCCGTATCGCTGATCAGTATTCTTAATCCATAATATTCGTTTCAAGGGGAAATGTTTCAAGGGGAAATTCAAGTTGGCCACCTGGTGGCCACATTGGATTTTCGAATCGGGCCAAAAAAGGTATCTTGTGCAACTGGACCACAAGGGGAACCTGTGTACCAAAGTGGAGAAATATACATGCAGTACTTCCTGAGAAATCACGATAACAAAATTTCACGGGGAAATCCATAATGGCCACCTGGTGGGAATATTACATTTTCGAATCGGACCGAAAATGGTATCTTGCACAACTAAACCCCAAGGGGAACCTGTGTACCAAATTTGAGAAAGATCCACGCAGTACTTCTGGAGAAATCACGATAAAGTTTCATGGGGAAATCCAAGATGGCCGGCTGGTGGCCATACTGGATTTTCGAATCGGACCAGAAGAGGTATCTTGCACAACTAGACACTAAGGGAAACCAGTGTACCAAATTTGAGAAAGATCCACGCGGTAGTTCCTGAGAAATCGCAATAACAAAGTTTCATGGGGAAATCCGAGATGGCCCCCTGGTTGCCATATTGGATTTTGGAATCGGACCAGGAAAGGTATCTTGCACAAGTAGACCACAAGGGGAACCTGTGTACCAAATTTGACAAAGATCCATGCAGTAATTCCCGAGAATTCAGGATAACAAAATTTCATGGTGAAATTAAAAATAGCCGCCTGGTGGCCATATTGGATTTTCGAATCGGGCCAAAAAGGTATCATGCACAACCAGACCACATGGGGAACCTGTGTACCAAATTTGAGAAAGATCCATGCAGTACTTCCTGAGAAATCACGATAACAAAGGTTCATGGGGAAATCCAAGATGGCTGCCTGGTGGCCATGTTGGATTTTCGAATCGGACCGGAAAGGTATCTTGCACAACTAGACCCCATGGGGAACCTGGGTACCAAATTTGAGAAAGATCCATGCAGTACTTCCTGAGAAATCACGATAACAAAGGCTCATGGGGAAATCCAAGATGGCCGCCTTGTGGCCATATTGGATTTTCGAATCGGACCAGAAAAGGTATCTTGCACAACTAGACCCCAAGGGGAACCTGTGTACCAAACTTGAGAAAGATCCATGCAATAGTTCCTGAGAAATCGCGATAACAAGGTTTCATGGGGAAATCCAAGATGGCCGCCTTGTGGCAATATTGGATTTTCGAATCGGACCAGAAAAAGTATCTTGCACAACTAGACCCCAAAAGGAACCTGTGTACCAAATTTGAGAAAGATCCATGCAGCAGTTCCTGAGAAATCACGATAACAAAGGTTCATGGGGAAATCCAAGACGGCTGCCTGGTGGCCATATTGGATTTTCGAATCGGACCGAAAAATTATCTTGCACAACTAGACCCCATGGGGAACCTGTGTACCAAATTTGAGAAAGATCCATGCAGTACTTCCCAAGAAATCACCATAACAAAGGTTCATGGGGAAATCCAAGATGGCTGCCTGGTGGCCATATTGGATTTTCGAATCGGACCAGAAAAGGTATCTTGCACAACTAGGCCCCAAGGGGAACCTGTGTACCAAATTTGAGAAAGATCCATGCAGTAGTTCCTGAGAAATCGCGATAACAAGGTTTCATGGGGAAATCCAAGATGGCCGCCTTGTGGCCATATTGGATTTTTGAATCGGACCAGAAAAGGTATCTTCCACAACTAGACCCCAAGAGGAACCTGTGTACCAAATTTTAAAAAGATCCATGCGGCAGTTCCTGAGAAATCGTGATAACAAGGTTTCATGGGGAAATCGAAGTTGGCCGCCTTGTGGCCATATTGGATTTTGGAATCGGACCAGAAAAGGTATCTTGCACAACTAGACCCCAAGAGGAACCTGTGTACCAAATTTGAGAAAGATCCATGCAGCAGTTCCTGAGAAATCGTGATAACAAGGTTTCATGGGGAAATCCAAGATGGCCGCCTTGTGGCCATATTGGATTTTAGAATCGGACCAGAAAAGGTATCTTGCACAACTAGACCCCTAGGGGAACCTGTGTACCAAATTTGAGAAAGATCCATGAAGTAGTTCCTGAGAAATCGCGATAACAAGGTTTCATGGGGAAATCCAAGATGGCCGCCTTGTGGCCATATTGGATTTTTGAACGGTGAAAAAGGGTATCTTCCACAACTAGACCCCAAGAGGAACCTGTGTACCAAATTTTAAAAAGATCATCCCATGCGGCAGTTCCTGAGAAATCGTGATAACAAGGTTTCATGGGAAATCGAAGTTGGCCGCCTTTGTGGCCATATTGGATTTTGGAATCGGACCAGAAAAAGGTATCTTGCACAACTAGACCCCAAGAGGAACCCCAGTACCAAATTTGGAGAAAGATCCATGCATTAGTTCCTGAGAAATCGCGATAACAAGGTTTCATGGGGAAATCCAAGATGGCTGCCTGGTGGCCATATTGGATTTGCGAATCGGACCAGAAAAGGTATCTTGCACAACTAGACCCCAAGGGGAACCTGTGTACCAAATTTGAGAAAGATGCATGCAGTAGTTCCTGAGAAATCGCGATAACAAGAATTGTTTACGGACGGACGACGGTCGGACGACGGACCACGGACAAAAAGCGATTTGAACAGCCCACCATCTGGTGATGGTGGGCTAAAAACACCCGTGCATAAAGATAGGCTAGTTTTCTGCATAAGAGAAGCAGTCATCATGTTTGAATGATGCCAGAAAGATGATGTTGTAAATATCAAATCTGCATTATTGTTCATCAGTTTCAATCCATATGATTTTCGTTGTAATAGTCGTTATCTAGAGATTGATGTATCTCAATCACGCCTTGATTGTGACTTTTCATATGGATGAAAAATATCTTGGTAGATGGGTTGTTTTCTGCACAAGAGAAGCAGTCATCATGTTTGAATGATGCCAGAAAGATGATGTTGTAAATATCAAATATGCATTATTGTTCATCAGTCTCAATCCATATGATTTTCGTTGTAATAGTCGTTATCTAGAGATTGATGTATCTCAATCACGCCTTGATTGTGACTTTTCATATGGATAAAAAATATCTTGGTAGATGGGTTTCTTACGGCCCCTAGGCCTAAGTTAAGCGAAATTAGATGCAAGTTCCACAAACTAACGCCGAAGATCTTGCACGCTACCCTCGTATTTTGCTATCAGCGCACGATATGCATCGCCACATGAGAAACTTGGAGTGGAGGCGCTTGAAGATATACAATAATATCTTGTGATGTTGCTCAAATCGTCACATATTACACAGGATGTAGCAAATGCTGCTAGGCGAGATATGTATACGACCTATGTTGGTCTCTCTGGAATATTTCTGCCCAGGAAAAGATAGTGTACGATGTCTCTTGTTGTGAAGTCGACATGTGAGAAAATCCCGCTTCATTTTTTTAGAGACATAGGCTTCAATGTGATGTTCCCTCAGGGCTATCTTTGTGTTTATTTTTCAAATCCAGGAAATAGAAGATGGGCATATATATACAGTGCGTTATTAATATAGGGACTATCCACAGCGAAAATGTCGTCCATAAAGCGTTTGGTGAACGATAAGGAACGGGCTTTGCAAAATTCAGTTTTTGATAAATTCTGTGTACAGGCGTATTCATAAATAACAGAACGGTCGGCCAAAATTTTATACAATCTCTCAATGCAAGTGACCAATCTAAATGTCATATAAATATATTCGCAAATAATATTTAGGTCCATAAGCCTTTAACGCCTTGACGGATTTCTTTCAAATTGTACAATGCTAGGTTTGGACAAAATTTTGTCAGCTGTGGTTAACTGGCTGAAAATCGACAAACAGGAAATAGCCATCACGGAATCTCGTAAGATAGTTGGTATCGTGTCAGTTCTCCGTTGGATATGCTAAAACATGAGCATGACATGTTTTTTTAAAACAGTTAGTGGTAAATGGATACACAAGCTATGCTGGGCTATGTCTGGATTGTTCCCATGATTGACATTTTTGTTTGTGTTGCAATATGTTTCACTAACTCCATGATACCAAATGATAATTTGGTATAGAGCAATTCCCACGAAGCAATTTTTATGAATCAGGAAGCATGTGCAAGCGGAATATGGGAAAATGGACAGTCATGGGGTGTGCCTGCTACGTGTGGATAAAACCCAGCCAGAAAAGTATACGAAACTGGAAAGCGTCCAAAGAAAAGGCCTAACTCTATATAGGAATCTCACGGAATTGCAGGAAGGGCATTATTGGAAGCAACCATAGGGTTCTACCAGTCGATCTACGGAGGAGGCGACCAGAGAGGCAGGAACTCTTCATTATTCAAGACATGAACACCACCGCCTACAATGCTACTGCGGGGCGGGATGGTGGAACGCCACCGAGGCTGGAAGACACCTGTACATATTCCATGCAGAAGTCGTAGAGAATAATCTGATGGACCGTCCAACACGAGCAGTATACTCAGTCATAGCTCAACTAAAGATCGGATATTTGAAAACAGGAAACGAATGAAACATGACCTATATTTCCAAAAAATATGAAGTACATTCCGAGGAAGGCAAATTGGTCCCGGGTTAAGATTGTATAACTGGATTGTATATTGACTTAATGACATAAGCATTGCCTCCAAGAAAATATATACCGTACGTTTAGTAGGGTTTTCTGGGGGTTTGGCAAGTATTGAAGGGCTATACCAAGGGTCTATTTCTAGCAACGAGGGGTCACTGTGGACTGCACCCTATACAGTCACAAGGACAGTAACACCAACAAATTCAATTGAACTTTAAAGTATCAATTTATTTGACATTTGTATGTTAAAAATTTCAAATTCTTTTATGTTCACTTGATAAAGGCCCCGGCAAGAGGGTCGAAACCTCGTGAACTAAACTGCGTTTGCGTGCCGGAGAAGCTCAGAGTTAGTAATATTCAGTTCACACGTCTGAGTCTAAAGTTGGGGGCACTTTCCGCCCTCCTCCTCCTCCTCCTGTTGTTTTTTTTGCTCGTGACTTTGTAGATTTTCATATTGGGGTCATTTTGAGCCTATTTGCATGACCGCCGAGCACATGATTATGGGCAAATTCAAAATGACGGTCATGTGGGGTACCAGAAAAGTGATGCTTCCGTCAGATTCCTCCAAATATTTTACTTTTCTGCATGGAAAAGTGAGTAAAACCTATTTTATTTCATATCAGATTATTATCTACTAATTTATCATGCAATTTATGCGAAGAAAAAAACAAAAATAAAACAATCGAAAATTCTGACCGAAAAATCGTCCAAAAAATGTTCTTTTTGAAAATGACGCCACTATGACGTCATCATAGCGGCCATCTTGGAATTTTTTTACATTTTCTTGTAGAGCTTGACCCAAAGATATAGTGTGGTAAGTTTCACCCCCTTAGCCTTAGCGGTAGCGAAAATATATAGGGGGGGGGGGGCACTTTCTCAATTTATTCTCTATTAGAATTACAGTTCTGACCAAGTTTCGATTAATTTTCTATTTTACGTTAACAAGTGCAGATCAATCTGATTAAAACTCAGACTTAATAAACCGCTCCTCTTTCGGACATGTCGCTGATTAAGATCTGGGATAGTTCCTATAACAAATCCGTCAGATGAACTCCGAATCGAATAGTTTCCGGGTCAAATAGTCGCCCAATGAGACGCCTCGTATTATAGCGTGACGGCTAATCTCCGTTCTTGTTGCGATGCAGTTATGAACTGATTTTATGAAACAAATAACCGTACCTATATATCCAGCAGTGCAAGAAATATCCCTTGATCTTTTCACCTGGTCTGTCATTGAAGAGAGCAACGGGGAGCAAATAATATCTTCGGTGATCGCTCATGGACTGAGTCGACAGCCCCGCCTGAAGCTTCAGCCTTCAGGCGGGGATTTTTCTGCGTCTCGTCCGTACACTCGGCAACATAAAGATTTCCCGTAGCCGGTAAGAAGAACGGCTATACAGTGTCTTTTACGTAGCATGCAAGAGAGCACCTGCAGTCGCTCTTGCTTTAATGCGGACACGCCAACACACCATAATTTTAGATCTCGCCCTTGGCCGCCACTGAATACCGGTATAGGACGCTTTCCATTTCGCGTAGTCGGCGTGGCCGCTGGCAATGCTTGATTGTGCACTTCCATTTACTATACCGGCGCAATGCTGGCCTTGCCTCCAAATGGAAAGCGCCGATACAGGCTCTTCGCCTGTTGAGGCTGGACTGTGATTGGTCGCCAGTCTGACATGCGCGACAGATTTAAGATAGGAACTGTCCCAGATCTTAATCAGCGACATGTCCGAAAGAGGAGCGGTTTATTAAGTCTGAGTTTTAATCAGATTGAAGTGCAGCTATACCAGTTAGATCATGAACACTGTATAATCTGGCTCAGGTTGGATCATTAAGTTATGTGGTTTATAACTTGTCTTATGGTTATTAATCACATATTCTAGAAAAAGTAAAGAAATAAAACACCACCGGTTTGTAGCATACACCGTATAATGGCACTATTTAGGGTATAGGCATATATATCCGGTGTATACTACATGTTTTATTTCTTTATTTTTCAAGAATATGTGACTAATAAACTATTCATTAGTTTGTAAGTGCCTTAGGGTGGATTGTTCTCTGCTTTATGATAATTTTACAAGTTTTGTATTATGTTGTCACCGTCTAGTAGTACATATAGATGTGAAAGTATAAGCTACTAACCTGTTCAGTGATTATTGTCAGCAGTGACCAATCTCACTTGTTGTGGATTATATCTTCTCGGCTGAAAGTAGACTGATCGCCGAAATAGTCAACGGGCAGACGATTCAAACTCAAATAGGTTTGACTAGTCCATTACATCTACTAACAAAGGGAGCATAGGATATAGTAATTTTTACACTAACATGACATTTTGCACTCACATTGGAGAAACTGGGCACTGGATTGAAAAAATATTTTCCCCCGCAGTTATACAACATACAAACCATCCGGTTTAACACGAATCATTCTAAGCAATCATTTTACCGGGTTGGCACCCTAAACGTCATATAGTGAATGTCACCCAAACATAACTAACAAACATTTACTATGGGATTTTCGAGAAATTTATTAATAGCCCAGGGCTCGGATAGTGGGACTGATGTTCTTGACATGGTTAGATAACACATGAATACAAAATTGGGTCAAATTATAATCTATGCTTTAGTTTGAGATCCGATTGAATGATTTGTGATAAGCATGATTTGGTTTGGTTACGTTGCATTCAGAACAATATAGGTTTCGCGTGTTTCCTTCTGCTATAGAGTGCTAGAGAGATGATTTTAATACATTGAACACAATCTAGATTGTCCGTTCAACTGAAGAATCAAGGTTTCTCAGGGCAAGTTACCATAAAATGCCAAAAAGAGAAAAACAAAAAACATAGCCATTTTGCATATGATTGTATTATGCGTTCGGATGGTGTAACCTCTCTGCTGGATTATCTTTGGTAACGTCGGACTGATGGCGGTCACGATGTGGCTGTGCAAATCTTGCTTCTTTGTTCATATCCGAGACTAGTTATTATTTCTCTTAACAAATTCTAGCTCATTGACATTATACCTTAGCACATTTGGATGCACCTTGGAGGTGACCGGCGTTGTCCTCGGCGCAGGTTACATCAAATTGCGACCATGCACGTGAGACCACTTGAAACACAATTTTCATCCGGTTTCCAGTCAAATTCAATGTGTTTTATTATCTGAGGTATATATGTCTCCCAATCCAACGATTCAGCATCATAGCCTTCCATTTTAGGCTTTTTTGGAGACTATTCGAATACTGTTCAGTTTAAAACATAATGGATACATTAAAATTTGCGGCCATATGAGGGCATTTGAATCTTGAGCTATCTCATATCATGGCTCTCATTCAAGATCTTTTGGACGCTCAAAGTACATATTTGTCTAAGATTAGCTACTTCTCCCCATAGCTCTTAGATTCAAGACTATTTGGAAACTATTAGCATTGCCGCCATATGAGACATCGATATCTTTCGGTTTTTCTGATGTTTTGTCATGATTAGAAGCCTAAAGTATATATTTGTCAAAATGGAACTATTTCACATCGTAGCTTATTGATATTACTGCGAAAGTATTCGTATACTCTTTAGCTAGCAGCATATGGTTAAATACGTAATGGAGACCGCATGGGGTCGTCTGAAACTTTTATAATATCTTTTAGGTCACCAAGCATACGCACGGAACAGGTGACCGCATCCCCCACCCATCGGTATCTTTTTGTCGACAGTCGATCCAATTTTGGATGACATTAAACACAATTAGTGAATTTTCTCAACATGTGTATGAACGAAAATTTAGTAAAATTGAAAGATGCTTATCAGATCCGTAGAGCCAGGGGGACAGACTATTCCCAGAGGACCGATGAAAGGAGGGAAGAGAGAGGAAGCTGGTCGTGTAGGAGGGATGATAGGGCGGGAAAGGGGGCGGCGGTAAATGTACATGTTGGTGTAATGTGATTGGCCATATTTGTTAATTGGAAAACCAAATACGATAAATCATAACCGATTATATTTCTGCTCTACATGTATGAAATAAAAAAGCGAAATAATATTCTAACAAGAAAGTGGTTATACTAAGTTTCCAACCGAATTGATCTCGCACATATACAGTGCGCATGCTCACATCTGCTCTTCCCTGCCCGAAAGGACAGGTTTTACTATATTTTTATAAAACATTGCCAGTGGAACGTTTACCTTTAAACTCGAAGAATGGTTTATACTATATTGCGCATTCGAATTCCGGATGCGATGTAGTTCTGGTAACGCCGTCAAATGATGAAACCAATATGAAGTCCCATGTCCTTTCAGGGATTAGATCTTGTTGAACATCCGCGAGAATGTCCGAATGGATGCTGGGTGTTTCATCAATCACGTGCACACAGATATTGAATGCTTTTATTCTAACATAAATAGTATATGCCCCTACTTCCCAATCCAATCTTTTTAAACATATATTTAAAAATTGCGACAGTGAATTAATTATTCTTCAATTAACAAATATCCGTATAATACCGTTTCAAATCGGGTTTTCGATTTTGTGTTAATTCTGTCGGATTTCAATTCTCAGTTTTATTGCCTTCAATCCTTCCACTAACTTACCAAAATGTTCGTCTGTGATTTTCATCAGCAGCTATAATAATTGGTTTTGGAGAAATTATTTACAAAAACGTGGTGTTTTGCCCAGGAGTGAGGTTTTTTAAATTCATTCAATTTCTAACAGAACTATCGGGGAGTGAAGTTTTATGATTTGTCGAATGTTTTATATGATGGATTAAATTATTTGTAGGAATTTCTCAAAAGAAATACTCATGAAAAGTAACAAAAGGAGATGGTACGATATTGGCCTATAAGTGGTCCGGTTGAAATCGCAAAAATAAAAATTTCGAAAAGTAACTGTGTTTTAATGAAACGGCAAGAGAAACTATAGGTACAGGATATGTGAGAATTTCAAGCTCGATTGCGGTATGATTATTCTCAACACAAAAAACCTGTCTTGAAATTGAAATCCGTAGCACGTGCTATTTCACCAAAAAAAGGTCTAAATCGAGTGAATCAAACCTTCGTTTCGAAATGTGTGTTTGAGTTAGGCCTTTGTCCACGGAATAGCACATGGTGCAAAATTCATTTTCATGTCATAACTATAATCATAACGCAATCGATATAAAACGTTCACATATTGAGTACATATATTTACTCTTGCCATTACATTAAAACACAATTATGTTTAGGACAATTTCTTCTGATTTCAACCGCACCACATTTAGGTCAAAATTTCGCCTTATCGTACCACCTCCTTTGTGCTTGTACAATTAAGATATCTTTGGGAAATCAATTCTAGTCCGGCAACCAATTTTTTGGCCAAACCTTGCAGTGAAATTCCCACAATGATTTTTGACTGATTTCATATCTACATACCATTTACATATAGAAGATGGAGGATGCCCACCTGGTATTTTTGAGAATTTTGACAAGACAATATTTTACTAAGGCAACCACAGAACAAAATTACTGATATTCTAGGCATGTGAATAATTTCATAAATACATTGAGAGATAAAACTCCCTGTGTCGTGCTTCAGAATACTTTGGTGAATTTTTATGCAAACAGCTCGTTGACACTGCGCTAACAGTACTATAGTATACAACTCTGTTTCTAAGAAGAAATATCTGTGGTTACGTATAAATATGCCAAAGATTATTTACTTAAACTGAAATCAATCCAAAAAAAATAAAAAATAAATAAACAATACAGAGCGACATTTTTGAATATTTCCACATTGCCGTGTACAGCTTGACTAAGAGATACATGTAGGTTATGGCAAGTTTATGGTAAGAACCTCCAATGGTTCAAGGAAAATGAAATTATTCAGCTATTTCTAAAATGATTCCTATTTCAGTGGTTGCCATGGGAACACGGTGTTTTATAAAAAAATCTAAAGGGCGCCAGGTGTCGTTCGGTTTCGTTTAGTTATATCTATATATCACTATAATAAACCCTATTGTGGGACGTCTAGGGCAAGGCTCACCCATTTGGTTGCCGGGCTGGTCCTAAAAGTGAAGTATATGTTTTTTAGATGCATTCAATGGTTTTTGTCATATTTCTAATATTAATTACAATAAAGCTGATTATGACCGTGCTAAGTCATATATTGATAAAGCGAACTGTTACGATTGACCCATCCATCAATATCTCATCTGCGCGAACCCAGTCAAATCATATCTAACGATATGTAAACGGACACGTGCGAATTTCAACGACGAGGAACTGGACACAATAACTGTGGCATTTGGGAAATATAAAAGTTTATTATCTTATCGTGTGTGATAATAATTTTCATAGGAAATACAAAAAGTCAACATAATAAATGTATATAAATGTGTAATAAAACATATATTTATACAAAAGGCACGATATATACTATAATAAATGGATCGAACACTTTGATAATTTACAATAAATTGTGTGCAAAGTGTAATATGCGTTTCAATTATTGTTTGACTACAATTAATATCAACAACAAAAAGTAAATGCCACTTAACTCACTTGATTCTTTTTTGAGATAAATTCTCAATTCTCGCGATGCTATGTAATATTAATCTGTACAATCGTGGATTATGACCCACAAATTAACTCCACGATATCAAGCAAAAAATAGTTCTTTGCAACTGACCGTTAAATTTGCATCGGTAAAAACTGAGAGGAAGCTCGTTCAAATCTTTCCGAGATTGATAATAAATAACAATTTCTTCTGCCAAATATATTTCTTCTCTATCACTTCCGGTCAGAATTAAATGGTTGTCAAAATACGGCTATAAAAGTTAAACAGTATATAACATACATAAAAACAAATAAATTCAACAACACATACAAACAATAAAACTCACATTCAACATCGTACAATATAATGCATTTAGACAGACCGGAAGTCCAGCTCCCGCGCATGTCAACTGTCTTTGGCAAAGATGGCGACATTTGAATCAGTCATATGATAAGGTGATATCACAGTTTCAGTGGCATACCACGTAATTATAGATTGTCCAGATCACCGGACTGATTAAACAATAGAGTAAGTATTAGGATTTTTCTTTCCTTTCCAGTTCAGAAAAAGATTGAGCAGTACACGACTACGTTGGTTCTTCCATAACATCAGTCGGTTATATCCATTGTGAAACAAAAAAACAACATATGAAAATTGAACCGACTAAATGCACCAATGTTGATGAGAAGCGAATATGATCCTGTGGTTCAATGAAGATGTTTCAACATTACAATGGGTAGAAAGACGCGTAAATAAAGGTTCCGGTATTTACGACATACGTGTAAGCACCAGATCCTTTACATACGCGTGTGAGACTCCAGCGACTCCGATCTTCGGACGTCAGGGCCTTCTATGTTCATGACAAAAACTTGATTGTTATTTCCCCGTTTTGAAACGGAGCGACTAATGAGCTCCTGTCTAAACTGAGCATTGTGCTGCCTCCTCCGGCTGCTTTTGCGACCACGATTGAACGTGGATTGTGTCCTTCTCACAGGAACCGGTGAGGCCGGATCTTCGAAGCGAGCTTTCTTTTTCTGCTTGCTCGTCATTCTCCGGAAGTTGCGCTCGAAGAGCTTCTGAAGCTCGGGAACGTTCGAGTCGGTATCACCATCGTAGTCGGCACCAGGATCGCCCCGATTCTCCGGATCGTCGTCACTCGTTCCTTCTTCGTCCGAGTAGTCGGGTTCCGGTTCCACCGTAGCGAGTCGTCTGGTTTCTTCCAAAGCATATTTCACGAAATCTTCCTCCCCGTAATTCTTTTTGAGCCAGTCGATGTGAGTGGTGGACATCAGGTGCAAGAATGTCCCCCAACGATGCGCGAACATGGCCAAAAACTGCAACACCAACACAAACGCAAAGACAGACAGAAAGATCAGAGACAACGGTTCGTATTTTCCATCGATGAAAAAGCCCTTCAGTTCGTCCTCGAGAACCTGTAGCTGTATGGTTATAACCGTCCAGAGGAAATTCACCAGCATGAAAGCGAATACGACATTGTTCCTAAGAGAGATCAAGTCGTCTTTGATTTTCTTCTGTTGGTTCTTGTCTTCGTCTATGGGATAGAGATATTTAGAGATTATATCCTTCCAGAAATCTGCTTCTTTCGTACCAATGCGTCCTTGTCTGCCTTTGCCTACGAAATCCACTTTCAGCCAGTCGCCGCTGTTGAGCGTAGCATCGCGAAAGCTGGTCATGCGAACCGGCGGTAACACAGGAGAACGAGGAGTATGTTGCGGCTCGATGTCGTTTGTCTGTCCCATGGTGTTCGCCTCGCCTTCTTCGGCGCTAGCTGGACTACCATCTTGCCCATTTTTTGTGTTCTTGTTCCCCATGATGTTTCTGATCATCTCCTTCACCTCTTCGACGATAGTACCAAGTCCCAGCCAACCCAATAGACCGCGGGTTCGTTTCTTTTGCTGTTTCTGCAACATCTCCTTCCGTTGAGTCTCCATTTCTTCTTTGGACATCTTCTTAGGAAGTTCTCTGGTTCCCCAAGATACGTTATGCATGTTGCACAAGTAGAAGACGGTCAACAAGATGAATGTCGACGGCACAGTTAAAAAGTACAGCAGTCCGTAAATCAAAGACGTGAACTCCTGGGGATGGAAAGCACCGGCTATAAGGAAAATAGCCCCCAGGCCTGTCAAGAACACGACGTTGGGACTGGAGAACTCCTCCTTGACGATATTGAAAATGGTCCCTATGGTCACGATCACCATGACGACGGTGTAGAGCGCGCTGAGGATTCCCGCTACTTTCAGTTGAGTCTTCGTCTTACATTTCATGCAGACTATGGTAAACAGAAGCACGGGTAGAATCGAAAGAGCATAGGATGGCCACAGTCCGATTTTCAGGATACTGTAGTAAGAGCCGGTAATGACGAGGACGACAGTTGAGGGAGCCAAAATCGTAGAGGCCATGAGGAGGAACTGATAGAGGATGTAAAGTTTGCTGATGTTGTCGTTCACTTTCACGGTCGATCGCCAGCTCGACAAAAGGTCTACTTGGTTAGCCATGGTGGAGGGAGACCACCGCCTTCTCTGGTTGAAGAATTCTTCGAACGTTTCCGGGGCAAATGTCAAAGCATCCGCTCCTGCGCAGTAATCAATTTTGTGTCCTTGTTGTAGCATCAAAGTGCAGAGCCAACGATCTTCACCTAGAATAGAAGAGATATTCACCTTTAGAGGGGCGATCATGAGCAATAGAAGAAAAAAATATCAATTTCAAGTAACAATACAAAATGCGAATCAATGTTGTGGATGAGTTTATTTTGAACCACTTAAAAATGTTAGCATGCCTAAAACGCAACATATCAAAAGTTAGGGTCTTAAATTACTTCAAAAATATTGAGAACTTTTTCAAGAAGTGGGTACTCGGAATGCGAGACGAACCTTGTTCAAACTGGATGAAATGTGTAGCTTCTGTCGGTTTCGTGGTGTACGTCTTCAGAACATTGTCGTCCATGATAGCAGAGCCACGGAACAGACTGAAACATCCGGGACAACAAAGTACACATCCAAATACGTGCTCGGCCGCCTTCTGTAGCCAATGACCCACGGAATATTCAAACTGCTGGTACCACACCATCGGACCTGGGAACATGAGAACAAATGTTTTATTATCTCTGTAGCTAATGAATTAAAGTTATCTCGATTGATCTTTTCACCTGTCCAAGATATATTCTTTATAACGGCTTCAATGGCATTAATTACGTGTGTCCATTGGGGTCAATGTCCAGGAATACGACATTGACTTTCATATAATCCGAAAATTCTGAAACTGCGGATAAATCGATGGTGTAGTGTGAGCTTCCAAAATGTGTAGTAAGGTGGCGGACACCATAGATGTATCTATAGAACGGCAACTTGTAAAGAGTTTCTGTAATTATATTCTAGGTAATTTCATGATGAGCGCCCGATTGAGAGGATGGATGAATATATATCAAATTTCTCGCGTGACATGGAGCGACCAATGAGTATGGAGCTCTTTCTCACCTGAGCCAATGGGATGAATTCTTCCACAGACGGCGCCGACCTTCTTGTTCTTCTTCATTCGGTCGAGCAGCAGTTTAACGGCATCTGGTCTGAAGTCCACGTCACCATCCAGGGCTAGGATGAAAGTATTTTCAGCCTGCAAAAAATAAACCAAGATGCAATATAAATCAATATTCCCAGAATGTAGAACATTACGATATTTGTAAATTCCCCAGGGTATCAAGGATATCGTCCAGCTATGTAACAATTGAATGATAGAATCTTGGTACGTTTCAGAGATTTTAAGTAGTGGTTGCGGAATCACGAAAACAATTAGCCAATCGCATAATTATTTTTTTAAACTTGAAGCGAAACTATCCAATCGAGGAATACAGTCATGGATATATCCAGTAGAACCCACTTAATCGCATATTGCTTAATTGAAAATTTTGCTTAACATAATTGGCTGCAGAATGACAAATCCATCATTTACCCCAGACCTAGGTCAGGTTAAAGGGGTAATCTAGATAAATGCCTAAATGTTCCTGGATTTAGGGCATGCAATAAAGTGGTTTCCCATGTATGTTGGATTTTCCCCTAGTTTCCCAAGTAACACAACCATGTGCTTGTTTGATGATTTTGAACGTTCATAAAGTTAGACCGCGGTTCGCAGTCCGCAGTTCGTTATTCGAGGGGACCAGCAATTATTTCTTCATATATGGAAATCTGTATTTTTTTTATTTTGAGTACATTTAACTCCAAAATCTGCATAGCAAGAGAGAATGTCATGCTCTATATCTTTGCATATTCTTATCCCAAATCTGAAAGCCAGGGGGCACTGCTAGGGGCGCTGCTATGAGTCGCTGAATGAATGGTCCCCGCGAATAACGAACTGCGAACTGCGAACCGCGGTCTAACTTTATGAACGTTGATTTTGATAAGAAATGGTTCTCACCTTTTCAAACTTCTCTCGCGGGAGTCTTCTGAACATAGAGCTGATTGGTCCAGCGCGTTGTTTACGCTCTTTCTTAGCGTCGCTGTTCTTCTTCCGGTTCCGCGTCAAGGTCGGGATCTCGTGCTCGGATTTCCGTCTCATCTCATCGGCCAAGGCGGCCTCAGCCGCATTAGCTCCCAGCAGTTTGTAACCCAGTAGATAATACATATACATCACCTGTAAAAGATATCAGAGCATTATGTATTATTTATATATTATGGACGATATGAAAGTATATGTATTATTGACATGCCTGGATGATACGAGATAACAGGCTTCACTTGAGCTCATGACACAAGTTGAAGTATTGGAGCATACTTTTAAATCATGAGGTCTCGGATATATTATCCGCGATGTAAGGTCAGTTTTTGAGAGTAGGGACACGGCGCAAATACAAATGTTTTCCTTCATACCTCATTTTGTGAGATGGAGGAAAATCAGCGAAGTCGGGTAGGTAAATAAAAAAAAAAAAAAAATAAAAAAAAAAAAAAAAAATAACAAAAGGGATGGAATATAGCTGCTAATAAGCACAAATAAATGGTGGGGGGAGAGGGGTCATGTTTATTACAATCGGGCTTGTATTGTTCAAAATACCTGAGACCATCTTTTTCTGTGACGAATGTTGTTTTTGTCCTTCAGGTGTACTATCATCTTGGTATTACCAGGCATGGTCCAGGTTAGTCGACCTCCGTATGGTAAGGTTGTTTTCTCTGGTGGTGGGACGTTAATGGGACCCTTTGCGACAGATCTGTGGGAGAGTTGTAAGTAAATATTATATTATGCGTCTCAGGTAATTCTGCGAAAGAGTCCAGCAGGGAGATTGGAATTTGAGAATAGTTACTTATTATCAGTAATATTGTATAGGGAAATAAAGCCCATGAAACATAAGTAAGAAGTCACGATGGCAAAATTTTCTGACTATTCTGTGGAACGAAATATGCGTAATCTCGGAAATTCTAATAATTCCACTTTTAATACATCGATGGACAGTTTGGAAATCGGCCATGTTTCCGTCCCATGGTGCAATGCGCACCACGAGTTACTTTAGCTCAACGTAATGTTGTAAGTATAGGCGGCAGCAAAAAATGCAAAAATAAATAAATTTCCCTTAGGCTTTGGCTCTCCAAACGTTTCAGAATAATTGTTAAGGTCTTCATCAATCTTTTAATCCTCTTGCCTCGTGCGGATGGGTTGCATAAATGTATCTACAGCCGAAAAAGTTTCACTTTCTGTACTGGAGCCGACGGAGATGTCCTGTTGAACTCGTGATGCATGGGCGACAACTCTTGTTGTACCCTTCCTCGCACAGGCATTCTTTGAAACTATCCACGGGTGTATTAACACCGAAAATGTGAGGTTTCTGAAGTAGATTCTGTATTGTTCTGTCTTCTGTATCCGTATCTATTTCTCCGTGTAATATTAAAGCCATTAGCCTTATTCCACCCTCTTCACAAATTAAAAATAACTGTCAGTAAAATACACCAAAGTTCGAGCCGCACAATTTACATGGCGACTGTACGATTGAATAGGACAGACTACCAATACTCTCCTTAAGTTTTAATTCGAAAGCATTAACATCTTCGCAGACAATAACTACCCGGAGAAGAGAATTACAAGAATTCACAACTCGCTGGGAGAACACTACAGAATGTATCGCCTCGCTCGAGACTTGGCGACGTTTGAGAAAAGGGATGAATGTAGGAGTATGTGTATGTACCGCAGGCCCGCAAAACAAGAGTTTTGGGGGTGTGGGTGGTGGTATTAGAGTGAAGTGTCGAAATATGGGGTCTATATAAATAACCCCATGCTTTATATAAATCCACAATAAGGCGTGAAACGCACTTTGGGTCAATCGAGAAACAAACGGTTTATCGCCAAACAAAATACATCAGCATATTCTACTAGTATCACTTATATATATTCCCGTCGTCAAATTAGTAAATTTGTCCAATTTTTTTACCTTTACCGGGCGATTCAAATCCAACGTAACTGTCCATCCATCTAGGAACAGCCCGATTATGGCGGGCTTCGTTCTCAATTCTGATTGGTCAGTCGCGACAGCTGATCAGTGCTCTCTTGGCGGAGGCGTGTCGCGACTAACCAATCAGAATTAGAATATGCTGATGTATTTTGTTTGGCGATAAACCGTTTATTTCTCGATTGACCCAAAGTGCGTTTCACGCCTTGTTGTGGATTTATATAAAGCATGGGGTTATATATAGAGACCCCATATTTCGACACTTCACCCTAATACTACCGCCCACACCCCCCAAAACTCTTGTTTTGTGGGCCTGTGGTATGTACAGTGTGCATCTGAGGTATCGTTAGTATCTTACCTGGCCGCATCCGGTATACAGTCACACAGCTGTTGTACGAACATGTTGGGCACTCTCTGACCGGTGACGTCATTATCTTCGAAAGCGTCGTCAAAGATTACGTGAACTAGAGAAAGGAAATAAAAATTAGTGTGAGATACAGTCTATGAAGTAGTGCGATAGAGGTTCAGTTTTTGTGTACAAAGATATTAGCAGGTCGGGGAAGTGTGCCTCTCCAATTTTGGAGGTAAAAAGTTCGTTTTCTTGAATAGCTCAGAAAATATGAACAAAATAGCATTTTTTTCTAACTGGCGCTTACATTGATATATTTTCACATTGGTTTACGTGCTTTGAAGAAATTGTTGCCTATCTACTTCAGGAGATAGAAAGCGGTCTGTTGTTTTTTCAAATTGTCATTTCAACACGTTCGAACAAGTTAACTTTTAATCCTATCAATGGCAAAATGTGTTAACATATGTAACTATTTATCAATTTAAGCGCCATTTAGAAAAAATGCTATTTTGTTTATATTATCTGAGTTATTCAAGAAAAACGACCTTGGAGAGGCACATTTCCCCGACCTGATTAGGGAATTGCACTGTCAGGTTTTGTCCGATGCGAGGATTATTCGATACAGAAAATTACTTCATCCTAAACCACATTGTAACATTATACCAAGATAAATCCTATAGATGGCGCTGCATTTATGGAGGATATCTTACTTATTTTCCCTCAACCAATCAGAAAGAGGATAAGATTTCATCAGTGTATGGTAAATGTAACCAGTCCAATTATCTTGGCTGTAACTTATATGTTAGGAAGAGGAATTGACAGGAGGAAAGTCTTAAAAAAAATAGCAATGACTGAGATTCTCACCTTCTAGCTCATAATAATCTGGATCCCTGATCTTCAGTTGTTCCTGAGCTATACGGCTAGCACAGTGGACATAATCCAACCTACATTGGGGAAAAATGGATTTCAATAAAACTCATAATAACATGAAATTGGCGAAACAATCATTACATACACAGGATACCACACGTGATTTTTTTGCTAACAAGGAACGCGGAATATCCAAAATAAAATATCCAAATCCGACCCTTGTATCCAATATTGTGGTAAACACGCTGAACTTCATGTCTTTGCTGAAGATGATGTCCAAAAGGTTAACTAGCAGAATATGCCAGAGGAATGTGTTGAAGCATTTGTAAACCAAAAGGGCAACGAAATATGGGGTGTCTTACCGAAAAAGCGATTTCAGTAACTGTGTCATTTCTCGTCGTGTCTCGTGCCACATTGTTGCGCAGACGTAGACCATGGGCGTTTCGTCAGTGTATCCGGCCGTTTCCTCGTGTTGTATACGATCACGGAACATTAACCAGCTCTCCTTGTCATCTCGGCGACGGCGAACCATGAGTGAAGTAGTTGCCAGTATACCCTCGGAGCTCGGCATGATAAATAATCTGCAAGATGTATTGGATAATGTTGGATTGAGTTTTACTTCGGCATAATTTCACACATCATAATCTTTGTTTCAAGAAAATAACATAGCATATTATGCGCTATAGTCCATTGTATTCAAATTTATAGTAAGTGATTTCATTTCACACATCATAATCTTTGTTTCAAGAAAATAACATAGCATATTATGCGCTATAGTCCATTGTATTCAACTTTATAGTAAGTGATTTCATTTTACAAAGAGAGAGAGAGAGCGGATCTTGTAATACTGAATTGTTTGTTAAGGTTTTCGAAATTTTCCTGCCAAGGATACCAACCTTTCAAGTTTGGCCATTCTCTCATTTCTCGGGAACCAGATATGAGAGAGGATGATGATATAAGAAATCCACAAGACGGCAGCACAGGTCAGTGGGATCCAGAGATCGGACCAATCGTTGTATGGACACAGCCAGCTGGTGGTGTACCAGTCGTCTGCCATGAACCGGAAATGACACTGGCAAAATATTACGACAATGGCCCCAACCGGCGCCAGAATGAGCGGCAGGGCAAAAGCCCATATTTGCATATGAAGCTTGCAGGCCATTCCAGCGAGGTATGTACAGGCCAGTCCACAGCCGATCTGAATGTACATTAACCCATAGTATGAGAAATAGTCCGTCATGCTGTCGCCGGAGTTGAACGAGATGTAGTTGGGCAAGACAAACTCGTGACCCTCGACCAGAAAATGAGACAATAGTACAGCCAGTCCGATTTTGAAGAGTCCAACGAACATGTATACTGTGTCACGCGTTTCGTGCATGGTTATTTTCCATTCTAGCAACGGCACACGCACTCTGTCACAAAAGAAGCTCCAATCGTCAGCGACGAAATTTTCCCACCAGCCCAAGGAGATGCACAACATGGCGACCGGAAGTTCCCATCTATACATATTCGCCGTTGAACTTAAGGGTTCTTGAACAACAGTTGCGTCGTCTGCTACAACGGTTTCATTTCCTCCTCCAACGAAGTTTTGGGTCATGAACACAGGAATGGCAGCGAGTTGAACCACAAATGCGACAAGATTCAGAGCAGTGACGAACCAGCCTTTCCACCCTTGATTCGGCCGCTTGCAGTAGGTGATAAACTTCAGGAAGGACGGGATTTGGCATAGAGCCAAAGTAATGACCATCCCGCTGAAGAAATCGGTTGACGGAAAAACCCGAAAGAGCAGAAGACAAATCCCGAACGTCTGTAATCCTTCAATCAGCGTCACCTGATAAGAGAAATGGATTCCAGGTTGAGGAAAATGTACGGACGGCGAGCAAATATATTTCAATGTAGTACACCGAGATTTCGTATTGGGTCAGAAGCAATGTGGAGCGTGGTTTTTTGATTTAACACTGACCGGTTGTAAGTACTAGGCGAAAATACAGGAATAAAAATAATCATATCGATTGAAACTCAGAAAAATATTCCTAGAAACCACGAAACTATACAGTAATAAAAATAAAAGTTTTGTCATCTGGTAGACAAAGTTGGTGCTGTTGCTATATGCTTGCACCTTAGAAACACTTACCGCTATCATATTCCATATTGAGGGCCACTCTTTGTATCCGAACAGGGCTCTCATAACACTGAACAACCAGTTCAGAGCTATCGGTGTACAGATGCAGAACAACAACAACGACGTGTACTCGTTCACTTGTGTTTGACCCTGAAAGTATCAAAGTCAATGATGAAGGTTAACCACTTAATGTATGTTTATCCCATATCGGTATCGATTTGTGAGATAGATTGAAAACTAACAAGTTTAAAGAAGTCATGGCTCATGGGTGGTCTCCGTTTCCAATCAAGATTCTTGCAGTACGTACAATATCGTGTTGTTCTGAACAAGGTTCAATAAAGGTTGCAATATGGCTGTAGTCCATGTATTCTAAGTTTCATAACGCATTGCTCTTGACTTTCAAATTCAAATTGATTCAAGTTTTTTGATCGAAAGGGAAATATGTCCAACAAAGCAGTTCAAGTCAAGGCATCAAGGCATATTGTCTTCGTAGAATATTTAGGTCTTTACATAGTATCCTAATCACCGGCCATTATTTTTCATCCAAATTAATTCCTAAGTCGTTTTCGGAGTATGCATCTCAGTCACGCTTTAATTGTGACTGTTCATTCGAACACCATGCAGATGTAAAACACATCATATTCAAACGCCCCCAAGCCCTGGGTTAAGCAGAATGAGGCAAAAGTTACGGAACGTAGCACCAAAGATCTTACACCCTACGATCGTATATTTCCGTCAGAGTACGATATGTATCACAGAATTTGAGAAAGTTTGAATAGAGGCGGATGGTGGTATAACCCTGTTCGACAAGTTTCTGTAGTAATATTCTGTGGAGACGATCCCAAGGAATAGGGCCAAGTTGATCATTTAAGATTTAGTCTTCACACGATTAATCTTATCTCAGCAGAAAGACTTACCTTCTGGACTTTGGAGGAGAGTAGGAGCAAGGAGACTTGACTGGAGACGGCTCCAAGGAGCAGGGCTACCAGAACGAACAGGTAGACAAAGAGACGGAGAACCTTTAGTACATTCCTCCACATCTCTCCACTATCTTCTACTTCTCGTTCTGTATCTTGAAACACGTCGTACGGCTTACTGCAAGGAGACACGTCAACTCGAAGGTTATTTCAGATCATAGTGAACATGAATTCACTTTTACAGGATAGGCGTATAATAAAGACGTATATTTTTTCGAGTAAAATGTTTCTTCGTGATTTCTCCAAATCACCAATGAATATACAAGCCTAGAGCTCTCGATAGGAATGGAATACGGACAAAACTTCCAATCACAAACCACATAAATTTGAACCTTCCCTATTTCGCGTAAGAGAAAACGATTCTTCCGCCGAAAAAAGTCTTTAAACATTACAAAGCATCAGATTCTGTGTTCAAAGAACGAAGCCGTTGTGACAGAAGGGATCAGTTAGCTCGAAATATGATACCTTCGAAGATGTGTGTGACTTCATACCTTGGTTTCTTTTCACTCTTGGATTTCCTGGTCGTATCGATGGTGATGTTTTTCGGTTTCTTCCTGCGCTGTTGAATCTTCAACTGAAGTTTTTTCGAAGGAGCCGCTGTTTTGATGGTTGGTCCGTTACTGGCGGAGTCCAAATCTATGGCTGAGTCGTTGTTCGTTCTTGCTGTGCTCGCCATACTGACGTTGTCTTCTTCGTAAACTGCCGATAAATGGTCGTCCCAGTCCTCGTTAGAAGCTACACTTGTATGCGATTCCCGAAGCTGTGTTTTGGAAAAGATGAGGCAAGTGAAATATCACTCTCAAATTGACAGCAACACACATGAGACTCGTTGTTTGCTTGCAAGTAATCTTAGGGTGTTATTGCAATAATATTTAAATGAGATTAAAATATGAAGTCACAACATAGACTCTTGCATGTATAATTTTGTTTTGCATTCACTGCATAATATCGCTATATGAGCATAAGCCATCTGCACCCGGAAACACGATGGCATTGACTTGACGGCTACGTAAACATAAATTTAAATTCAGGGATAAATACTTAAAAGAAATGATAGTTTACCTTCTTTTCAACCATAGCATCTAATGCTTCTCTATGTTCCAATCGCAAGAATACCTGGAAGAAAATTGAAAAAAAAACTTAATGTTTAATACGGAACTCAGACTTGGAAGTTTGTAGGTGGCTTTTACCCTCAAGCTTTTCCACGCGTCACATGAAATTACAAGGCTGCCAGCACCGCTTCATATTTGTATAAATTAATATTTTATCAAACTTTAGCTTTTTTTCATTTAACAAAGATCAGTTTTCGATGGTTTCCATGGATGACAGCAATGACACAAGCTCATATTCCGTCATCAAGTGAATTTCCAGAGTCGTTTTCTGCAGTAATAATAATGAAAATTCATGATCATGGGTTGTCTGCCGTTATACGAAGCTGAATGGGGTAGCTCCAAGCATGGACTCGTACCTTTGTTCTTCCTAAGGCGTACCCGGTTATTCCATTATTCTGTAATAGTGCTTCGCATTTGTCTGCCGGTCTCAGACTACCTGATAAATCTTCTCCCAGACTCTCATATCTTCACATGAAGAAAAAAGGAGCATTATTTATATTTTAAATCAAAATAAATATATATATATTTTCTTTTTAAAAGGGATAATTATTCAAAAATGTAGCTCTATATCTGGCATTCTATACGGGGCCATTGCCCATAGTGAATTATGCCAGTAAACAGCCGATCTATTTCCTATGCCATTGTTCAGCATCTCATTATGTTTTGTTAACATGCATTTTTAAAAGTCCACAAATCTAAATTACACAATAAATTGTTAACGAAATAAACATAATCCGTCCGTGACAATTTTTCTCCTCATTTATCTAAATATTAAAAGTAGAATAGCACTATACCTATATAAAGATTGATTTACGAAAAGACAGAAGAATGATTTTTATTTTCAATATAGAATGCACATTTCTTCTATCTAAATTCAGCGTTTTACCTGTTTATGAATTCCTCATATTTTATCCTGACGGGATAGCCTCGGCTTCTCAGCTCAGCAATGGCCTTCAAGCCGTTGTATTGTAGCTGTTTCCGAACAAGACTGTCGTCAAACCGACCTGGTGTCAACTCCTTGTTAGGTTTGATGCATCTAGAACAAAATGATCGAGGTGTTAATAAAATCAGCAGAATTCATCTGAAGGTGGATTCAGAAATCTCGGGCACCTAGGGTCAAAGGATTCTACCTTATTCGAGACATAAAAAATGGTTGTGTACATGAGTTAGTGTAAAACAGGGAACAAACATGCGATATCTATGAAAAGGGGAAAAATCGGTGATCAGCTAATAATTCCTGCCGTATAGATTTTATAATGCGTGTAGGAATTATTAGCGTTTATTACTGAATGTAACCAATTCAGTCAAAATTGCTATTAATTAGACATTATTAATATAATTCAATCAAGATTTCAATGAGATTTAAACTATATTTTTGTGATTCTGCATTTGCTGATAAACAAAATAAATAATTTACTGACTATATAATAGAATTTAATAGAGAAGAGAAAATAAATGCTGTTGTTGTTGTTCTCGACTAAATTATAGTCTTACCTCACGAAATGTGGTTCCGCCTTGGAGAGCTTGGTCATTAGGTCGGCTAAAGACCTCTGTGAAATGACAAAAAGCAGTTCATTAATTTATAAATCATGTAGGTTTTCTTTAAGGAATGTCAAGAGGTACGTCAGCCGATTGCGTCTTTTGTTAATGATATCCTGTTAAGTACTTGATATTGTTTCATTTCATGGTTTCTGAATTGTTTTACATGGTAATGAAACCGCATTGCCCAGACCGCCCTCGAAAACCAATCCCCAGTTATTTTACATTGTATATGAAATCGCCAATCAAAGGAAGTGTTCCAGACGTGATATTAACCAATCCCATCAGTCGTACCTTGAAATGTTTGGAGACCGTTAAGGAGGTGAGCGTTCTGTCTTTGGGAACTGATAGGCTATCAAATGTAGACATCTTTAACCTGCAGCAGAAAATGATAAGTACGTAAGTTCTCAAGAAACTCACATTGTACGATCAGGTATCATACAAATGACAGCAAGTAATTACTTGTAAGGAGGAGTGTAATTACTTGTAAGGAGGAGTGTAATTACTTGTAAGGAGGAGTGTAATTACTTGTAAGGAGGAGTGTAATTACTTGTAAGGAGGAGTGTAATTAGGAGTGTAATTACTTGTAAGGAGGAGTGTAATTACTTGTAAGGAGGAGTGTAATTACTTGTAAGGAGGAGTGTAATTAAGGAGGAGTGTAATTACTTGTAAGGAGGAGTGTAATTACTTGTAAAGCATGAAATTATTACTTTTACCGGTGTTATTTGGGAATTTGAAATCCTTAATTAAAAGCTCAAAATACGCGTGCTAACATTTTGTTTTAAAATCCTCAAATTGCTTTCAACCCAAAATCGAAAAAAATCGACTTCCATAATTTCTCAACGGCATCGCTCGGCATAAGTATGATGGGTTATTATGAAATCAGGCATCTAATAAGTTTAATATTTTACTGAGAATACAATCTCACCTTTCTTTGATCTTCACTGACGCCTTCCGAGACAGATTGTCCTTTAGTTTTCTAGGGTCAATCGACTGCAGCCAGAATTCGGGTAATCCGGTCCTCATTTTGTGCGTGCTGGCAAATCTGATCAGAAGGAAAACATAAAATTCACGAAATTTTTTATTTAAAAATCTCAGAAGTATACAACGGAAAGATATCCATCGATAAATGAAACTTTTCTGCCCAGTCTTGACGACACGCCGTCTCATCTGGTCACCTGCCTTTTACAGGGAATTTATTTTAAACTATCTAATTATACCATCTAAACGTTAAGCAGGCTTTTTTAAAATAGAAAAACAAAATAGGAAAACCGTGCAAATTATGTGTAAAAATGACAAAAAATATCGGATTACAAAGGACAGACTCACCCCGAAATTGTTCCCGTTTCAGACATGGACGCCACGAAAAGGTCGGCAATGAAATGGTTCTTGCTGTTCAGGATGCATGCCAGTAGATCCTGACTCAGTGAGTCTCGGTTCTTTTCTAAGAACCCTTCTGCTTCGTACCATACCTAAACAAAGAAGAATACAATCAGAAAAATGTTTATCTCAAGACATTTCGTTTGTATTACAGCTAAATTTTGCAATTGTGAACATTTCAAGATAGATAAGATCTTTTACAGGATTGACTGTTACCCAAATTGGCTCCCATCCAGGTGCCAAGAGAGCTTGTTTCCTCCAAGAGGAAATGAGGTTCAAGAGATTGAAGTTGAATTTGCTGGTACATTTTCATCAGTCGAGCTTGGTTCTGTCTTAATGGCTTACCTGTTCCGCATAATGTCTGACACCGAATCCCAGAGTTCCTGCACGCCCATTGGCCGAGCTGAGGTAGTTATCGTTCTCTGAACAGAGTTTGTCCAATTTCTTGACGTAAGTTTCGTCAGAGGATTGTGGGAAATTGACCTCGTCATCAAGAATTTGAAGCATCCCATGAGGCTTCTGAATTCGGAAGAAACAAGAAATTTTATTATTATGGTAAACGTTGTATAACACTGTGTGCATGAAACCAGGAAAAGATTCAAACATGACTAAAACATAACATCAGCTGATATTATACAGTCAGGATGTTCCAGGAAGACAATTGTTTTTGGTCGAAAAAGATGAATTTTGATTTCCGAATCCGAACTTTGAACCTCCTTGAACTGGTTGTTAACAGCTTGAGCCTCAAATAAAATGAACATGACTAAACAAATTTGATACCTAGTCCAAATATAAGCGTTTCCTGTATGTTGACTTTTTTAAATTCGTTCAAGCCAACTTCTCCGGCAAAGACGCTCTCAATATGCAATTAGACAGTAGACCAAATAAGAAAAATCTTGTTAGCTTTACCTGATATATCAGAGTGATCATAGATTCATTATCAGGGTACTCGATCTCTTTCCACTTTATACCCTCCAATTCGTACGTCCGCCTTTCTTGGGGGAAAATGTGGTCCACAAAATACTGTTGAAGTCGTTCGTTGGAGGAATTGATCAAGAACTGCTCGAAACCATTATGGCGGAAATTCTCAAAACCGGCCATATCCAGCAAGCCGATTGTCGATTTTCTACAACAATACAAATGTTTAGAATTAAAATAATCCAAATGTGTTCTTGTTTATTTATTTTTAGAAGAAATTATAGATGAACTGGATCGATATGCAAGAGGTGGGAAAAATTGACGTTTGGTGACTAAAAAGCAATCATATGACTCTACAGGAAAGAATTCGTCGACACCCAACATTCCGACACCCAACATTCGGACCAGAGAATACGGAGGAATCTCGGACGCAGCCTTAGTATCTCAGTCGCGCTTTTATTGCAACTGTTCATGTGGAGACTATGAAGTATGAATGTTCATATGAAGAGATGCGGATTCGCGAACAGGAAAAATCTCGCTCTACTTTCAACTTTCTGTCGAAACTTTAATTTCTCATTATAAATACTTATATAATACTTATTTTCTTTAGGGTTCGGAGTCTGAGCAGATGGCGCTGCCTGTTAGGTCCACATACACGTTTGTTGAGATGTGCCCAGAAGGCGCTATCTAGCTGGCATCTCAGTAATTCAGAAATGTTAATTCACATGAATTTCTAATGGACATTTCCGGACTTACCCGTAATCCATGTTTGCTGGACGAATCAGTTGGTTGATGATCCCTACCAGCCAACCAAATAAACGAAGGTAAAGGCATTTGGCCAAAGCATCTCTGCTGTCATTCGCCTGTCGGGTTGTTTTGAAAGTTTGGATTCTCTCCCCTGCAACAGAGAATGATATTATAACGATTGTGGATTTATTATAATATTCGATCAAACGCTACCCCGAGCGAATATTAATTTGATTTATTTGAGTTTTTATTTTGTCTTTATTAATGTTTTCATTTAAATTTTAATTGCTCGATAAATAAATGGTTTCAAATAAATAATTTGAAATTAATTAACATCACTGACAGACGGTCAGACACACGCACCTCTGATGAAATGCACACTGGAGATTAATGCCTCTGCTAACTCTAATTTGTTCTCTAATGACAACAAATTGGCCACTGCATGGAGAGTGTATTCCTCTGCAATTTTCACCCCCTCTGTTTCTTCCCATGGAACAAATGTCATGTTGGTGATATGCAATATGGCGGCGAGAACCAGGAATAGTTGAGATATATGCTGAAAGATAATAATATTTATATGATAACACATTCAGAACTAAGCGAATGAACATATACACGCTTGAAGAACAATACTTACGCTGTTGCATTACAAAATATTTATGAGTAGAGTTCCATATTTGTAGCGCCGAAAACTTCCTCCATAGACTGCAAAGTAAACATCTGCATGAGTGTCCAGAGGGAGAGCTCTAAAGTGCTGGATACCATACGTCAGTTTAATGTAGAATTCTAAGATGTGAACCATCGGTATGGTGTTGCTTTCCTAATTGCAAGAGACCGTGATGCCAAGCTATGACAGATATTTTGTTGAATATGCATCAACTTCGATGGTCAGATCACATGAAGTGAGAAAACAATCACTTGAGACAAATAGTGGCCTACTTACGTCATCGCTGAGACCTAATGACGTCATGATTGTCATTAATTCTAAAAACATCTCTTTGTATTGGTTATGTTCTTCTGAGCTGCCGAAGACGCCATGAGCGTTGTCCTCATCGCACAAAATTCTGCAAAAATGTCATAAGGGTATGAAAAATGAGATAAACAATAAATGTATTGCAATGACATTATAACATTTCAGGAAGTGTACATCATTGAAATCCTGCAATATGTTGCTTGTTTTGAGAGTGGAAAATCTATGTCTGTGTTAATCGCTCGAATGTTTCACCGAACACGGACTTGAATATCACGATGACGCCAAAAGATATGAACCTGTTATCACCCATCCTCCCCACAGCGCATGCTCCATTTCACGTGCTCATTTATCATCCCTGCCTCCAATAGATAGCGGAAGTATAGGTATACGTATAGGGGAAAACCCACGTACGCACGGTTCAGTTTGAATCCTGCCGAATAACTCCTTCAGTTTTGCACACGAGCGAACTACTTTTCATATGCTCTGTCCAGATAAACAGGGAAAATAATCTCTAGATAATTCTTTTTAACGCTAGGTCAACCGAGGTATTATGCAGACTTGAAAAGTAACCGAAATGTTTGGCAAACATCTATTTTACTATATATGATGTCACTTCCGGCGATGTGCGCGAAGGCCCCGAATCCGGTCCAAAAATTTGACTGGTGGCTGGGGTATTATTAGACCCCCAGCGAGGTGGTTGGTTATCACCGTGTTTTTTAAAAATATATTCTCACCTGTGTTCGTCGGGTCTTTGGAGGTAGTAATACAAAAGTTTCTCTTCCGACATTCCCGCAAATAAAGCGTAGAAAACGTGGAAATTCTTCTCTCCTTTGGCCTGGTGCACCACGCGAGATTTTTCCAATAGGTAGTCAAATAGTTTAGCTAAGGACATGAAAGATATAATTATAAATATTAAATAGTCACAATAATTACTAGTAATTGCTTAATGTAATTTGATTGTTGATGGTTCAATTTTCTACCTTTGTTATTGTCGATTAAATTATCATTTTTTTCTTCTGAACAATCTTCAACTGATTTGCTTAATCAATCGCATTCTCCCTGAATTCTTTACGGTTACAGTTTGAAATCTGCTAAAGCATACTAGAGAGGGTTTCCGAATGTAAGACAATGTCGAGAATGAAAGAAACCTGCCGAAGAAGAAAGGATCCTGTTTCCATACCTCCTGATATTGAACCGTCATCTCTGTAGAAGATTTCTATGAATTTTCCGAAGCGACTTGAGTTGGAGTTCATGGATGTTGCGGCATTGCCAAAAGCTTCTAGTAATGGATTTACCTGTGAAAGAAAGTTTTGTGTTATTTTCAATGATACAAATATAAAAGATGTCCTTGTTGTATAAATTATTATCGTTATGTATACGTGTACCGGTATATGTTGTAGCTACCTTGACCCGTTAACGCTTTACAGAGTCACTCAAATTAAAGGGAGGTAACACCGACTGACAATTTCTGGTTATGGCAATTCTGGGATTCATATTCTTGAGACAGGTTAGGCTTATCCCGTGTTCTGACCAGAAATCCCGTTTTTGTTTATATACATGTATAAAAGTGTTACTTTAATTAATTTTTGATAAATCCAGGAAAGTTTCCTTAAAAAAAAAGATTGGCTGATTTGAATATTTGAGTAATAAATCGAGTATTTTCATTGACTTGTTGAAGAACAGGAAGAACAATTACCCAATCATATAAATATTATTTATTAACTTACGTTGATTATATTGTCGAGGAGGTTGGTGGTAGTGTTGGGTGCTAAGTGGACTAGATGACTGAGTATGTGCTTGGTGCTCTCTGTTTTACCAGCGCCCGATTCTCCACTGACTAGGATACATTGATTACGGCCCGTTTGCCGCATCTCCCGATTCGCGCTGTCCGCCACCCAGAACAGATGGGGAGGGAGCGAGTCCCGTACCGCCACATTTTTGTACGTCTCATGTTGCTGAAAATGAGTAAAAAATTGAAGATTAGAAACAGTCAACGTACATGTGCGTCATTTCTGTTGATTTTAATTAATATTTTAGAAGACAAATACGTTTTTTAACGAGCAGGAGAGGGTGTTGTGAAAAGCAGATTCAATCATTATGAATAGGAAATATAATATCCGACATCCATTGTTGGACCTCAAACATGGGGACGGCGATAACATATCCATTTAGCTAAATTTTGTTTGAAGCGAAATTTCTCAAATTGGAAACGAGCAATTATAACCGATATGATCTATCGTCCATAATCGAGGGATATTTCTGTTAGCCGAGATTGCTCGACTATAGACGTAAATTACCGACAAAAGTCGTGAATTGTCAAACTTACCTCCTCCTCGTAAACTTGAGTAGGTTTGCAGGGATTTAAAGCTACCAGTATATCACCGATATATGTCTGCAAGTAAAGAGAAGCAAATACAGAAATTAGTCGTCTCGCATACATTCAACTTTCAGCCGTCGTCCATTAAAGAATTTCCGCGTCCATAATCTGAAGACCTAATTTACATAACAGCATTAGCACCAAAGTAAAAGAAAACAACTAAACAACAAAATGTACATAAATAGAGGCTAGTTTTCTGCAAGAGAGGCGGTCAACAGTGGCAGTTTCTTGAACAGCGATTCAAATTGAAATAAAGTCCATGACAAAAAAAAAAAAAAATCAGGAATGGCGTCTCTCAGAACAGGTAAAAAATTATTGATTTTGTCTTGCTATATCTCCGACTGGCGTCTACTGTATTAAAAACTTTAATATTTACTAAACTCAAAACTCTTTCAGTTTATTTTCATAATACATTTTGTTTTATGAGAGATGAGAGATTGATTATTGTACCATAGTACTGTGTTATAGTATAATTATACTATAGTAATGTCGTATTTATCATAGTAAACTGCAGTGTTCTACTATAATAACCACAGTATTGTACTGTAGTACTGTTGTATAGTAATCTGTAGTAAAGTAGCAGTGTACTATAGTAAACTGTCATAATTTACAATAGTAATGTATTGTACTATAGTAAACAGTAGCATTGTACTATTTTAATGTCGTATTGTACTACAGTGAACGGTTGTATTATAGTTTTATCGCAGAATAGTAAAGGATAATATGGTTTATTGTAGTAAGTTATATAGTATTACACAATTATAGTAAACTGTAGTATTGTGACATAGCAGACGATTTCTGCTGACGATTATTTATGATTAGTGAACTATAGAACTGTATATTGAAGCGGTATGCAAAAGGTGCGAAAAACTGACGACGTCTGGCGAATAAAGAGCAACCATATGACTCTACAGGAAAGCATCCCTCGGCACCTAACATTCATACCCGAGAATACGGTGGATTCTCGGACGTAGCCTTAGTATCTCAGCCGCGCTTTTATTGCGATTGTTCATGTGGAGACTATGAAGTATCCACACGACCCCTATCACCGGCATAAGCGGAATTAGATACGCTAGCTCGGAAGCTATATCTCTCATATGCGTTCTGTTCCAACTTCGGCACGCTTTTACTTTTCGCATTTATATGACGCTCATCATTCTTAGATGGATTAAATGTACTGACGAACATTTTGAGACACGATTAGAAGTGCTCAACACTGTAAGTGTATGTGGGAAAACATTTATTCGTCGGACGATCAATGTAAATTTTTTGACTTTATAGTGAAGACAGACTGTATCAGAACACGTACCAGAGAGATGCCTTGGGCTATATATGTATAAATAGAGTGTCATGATGGCTGGGTTTTGAGTTAAAGATTTTTTTCAGAATGTCATCGCTGAGGAATGTTAACATCACACCTTTAATTATTTTTTTACTACAGGTGTATACTTGGGATATACGGAAGTGTTTTTTGCAGGTGTCATATAACAGATGTAGCGATAAAAATTTTAGGTAATACTTTGGAAATAGGGCTGATGCATATGCTAATTATATAGGGTTCACCTCCTTGATGACTTTCTTTCTCTACTGAACATCGCCGTAATAACAAAAACGGCATGTGAACGATTTTAAAGACCTAAATACTATTACCCGCTTCTGAAAGTAATTGGATTTCGGATGTTGTGTATTCGCTAAAGTCACTCTTTCTATTCGGATTCTTCCAGATATAAATACACATCGTCTTATATGGGAACTATTCATCTCATAATTTCTTGAAGATTTGTTTACAATCAACGTCTTTTTTTATCTATCTGTCATACATGTATATTTGCTATTAAAAACCGTATATACTCTAGGCAGTTTTTCAACGATTATGTCTGCTAAAAAATCCATTTGCAAATAAAATAGATATCAAATGTTCAAAATGTCTAAAAATTGCTAGATTATAATTGAACAAAACTTGAGGCATTGAGGAACTATATCCTTTAAATACGAGAATGACGACTCGCTTGATCAAGGTTTTGTTGACATTGATGTGGTGAATACAGGGTGGGATAGGAAAACGCTCTCTCCATTTAAACACACACTTTATTGACACTAGTTTACCTGTTTCGTTTTTACCTGGGCGGAAAATAAGGTAGATCGGCTGTTATCTTTTCTACTCTGGTAATCATCGCTCATCGTAAAGGCATTCGGTCCAGAACGTGTCAAGTGATAAAAGCTATTTGAATATATGTCGTTTCGGGACACCATAAAGGACAGGGGATTGAATGAGGTTGCCGATAGATAATGTGCCTTTCATAAATACAATAGCAGAGCGAGACGAAGATTTTGTATGATGTGTCTTCGTTATACTGAATGGGTTTCAAAGAAGAATTTATGACAAGCTATATACATGATGAAAATTGTTCGGGCGTGTAAAATCTGACAGTTCGTCAAATCTGAAATTCTCCTGAATTCGCCGTAACGTTTATCGCAGGTACAGATGCGTATCAGCAATTTAATATAACTCTCAGTCGAATAATTTTATTTCCATAGGAGATTTTCTTATTTAGTATTTAGGTATTGTGTTAAACTTAATAGTAATTTGAAATAACGACGTACCAAGGGCAATTTGATGTTCCCAATTTATATATAGCATCTTGGTATCGTTAATGACGGGCAATTTAAGAACTTCACACCCAGGCTTTCAGTTTTAATGTTTGTTGTTTTTTTTTATATTCAACCCTCTGGTCACCATCTGATGTTTAAAATAGCATATGCTCCTTTCTTTTGACACACAGGGCACCGTGTCAGCGGGTGAACAGAGTCTAAAAATGCAGTTTGAGAACTGACCCTTCATTCATGCACTAGCATTTCACTTATGTCACGCTTGTAAGTAGTTTAACAAGCTGCAGATAAATTCCCACATTCTGATCTTAACGAAAATAGAAAATATTAATCATGAAGCCTCGAGGGAGCTGAACGCGGATGCTTTTCGATAGCCCAATCACAGCCTGTGTGATCAATGATATTTTTTCACCACAAACCACAGCATAAAATATCCATGTTATCACTACTACCGTTACAAGGAAATGATATATATATTCGGAAACTGATATTTTTTCTTAGTAAAAAAAAAAAGCTCAATCATAACAAATCTTTGATTTGCATTGATTTCAGAATCGTTATCGTGCATAACTTCTCTAAATTCGACGATCATTTCCGCTCTTTGCACACGGGAGCAGTTTCGCACCTGTTATATCGACTTTATATAGTCATATAGTAGAGAAAATTGAACGTTAAACGTAGGTAATATTATATCAATACTAAATTTAGAAAAAGGTGTTTCCTGTGTGCACCATCGATTGAAGGGCTCAATGTACTGGCGTAAATAGAGCAGATAATGTACTACTGACCTACAACTGACCTCTTTTCATAAATACTCATAATATTGTCCTTATTGAAATATTTGCTGTTGGCGTTCTCTTTTGATACACTCTGGTACATGTACGTCAGTGAATTCACATGACCGGTTCGCACACAGAAGAGTCTCAGTCATTAGTAAATGTTCCATTAATCAAATAATTTAACCTACACACCCATCACTTCCGACTGTGCCCATATTAGGTAAATTGGGGATCGGCGTCAGCGCGTGCTCCCACGGTGACCAAGTTTGATTGACACTCTCTCTACATGCTCAAGAGAAGAATTTTCCTATCACTGGAACATGTATTTGGGCAGCATATACAGCGGTCCGAATAAACGATGTCATATCTGCTAAATTTTAAGGCCAACATTCTCTAAGTTCCGAAATGGAGAATGACAAGAAATAGACAAAACTACTCATAAGAAGCTACACGAATTAATACGAAATAATGCGAAAGGGAATCAATAGGAAGGGAGGTAACCGAGAGCGATTTGGAAGCTAAATCACACCTTTAGAGCATATCAATTAAGGCGAGGCAAGGAAGGGTCCGGGTGATGTAGAATCGTGCTGGGCTGACGCATCCCTAGTCTATTTGCACTATCAAGACGATCAGTCGAGTACAATCCACAGTTGGGCCTTTGAATAGTTTGTTCTTTGCATAGCAAAATGGCATTTCCTTGGTAGAAGGTGTGTTCGGAATGAAGGACATTACATTTTGCCATTCAAAGAATTCAATACCGCTATGCAATGCGTCAGTATCGTCGGGTCTGTATACATACAAGGTTGAGCTGTAGTGGCACACGTGAAAGCCCTAGTTCACCGGAGGTTTGGCAATCTCAGTTGTAGGAGAGCCTACAATTTATGGGTTTAATATTTGGAATTAGCGTGTATTTGATATTGACCGCCAAACTGGTGTCGGCTTATGGTAACCTGCTATGGGTTACCAAAGAAATACCATCGCTATACTGTATATCACGGGGACTGAGACAAGATCTAGTGCACACATGAACGAGGAATATAGAGTTTGCAAAAGTCTGTACTTACGTAATGTATGTCCACTATATTCCTCTTTCTAAGGGCCTGTAATATGTGATCCTCGTCCAACTGTTCCAGTTTGGACAGATCGTCGTCCGGCCTCGATGCCAACATGGTTTATTTTGAGTTATTTCTGGAAAGGAAGAAAGAATTTACAATGATTTGAAGGGAAATCAGTTTAAATGGCATAGACAAATTCATCAAGCATTTCAATGAATAGCTTCGTTTGCCCAACAAAAAACAACAACACGACAAAGCATTAAAATACTGAATACCGTTATTGAACGCATCTTCAAATTTCCGCTCAACGAAGAAAACAAGACTAAATGGTTTGAATTTGTTGAGCAAATGGAAACAGTCCAATTTGCGAAGAAGTCATTGGTCAGTCGAAAATCGTGAAGTCTCAGATACAAAATAAACTGGCCAATCAGAGCTCTCTCAGAGTCCGAACATTCCGGAAGATTCACGATTCTTAAATTGATAGTTTCACTTGAAAACTGAAGGTTAAAGCAAATTAAGGAATTAGCAATCTAAATATGGAAGTGTACGAAAATAAACTGATCTAAAAAGCAGAGATAAATATAATTTCGTCCTGAGTTGTGCAATCCTTCCTATATACCACAAAAGACTAGCCCGTGAGACATATAAGGCAAATGTTATAACAATTTCATAGCGCTACTAACATGATTAGCGGAACTCAGTATCATCCATATTTTCCTAATGATGTTACTTCATCCTGAATTATCGCACAACTGAAAACCGCAAACATCTGCTGAAAATTTTATAGCACCCGAATCGACCTTAAAGTGTCTTCAACCTCCGTATAGGATTTCCACGGCATCCGTCGTACGCCCGCCATGTTGTCTCGAGGATTAGCGAATCAAGCCGATGTTTGCCGAATGAATACTAAGCGTGAATTAAGTGGGATTTGCTTATAATTTACCAACATTCCGTTAAATCTATCATTATTACTGCTGCCTTTGAATGTTCGACTTGAACAATTATATATTTGATTTTCATGTTTTTTAAAAGGATAAATATTCACTTAAACCATGCCTTATTGCTTGGTCCAATCGTTAATGTAAACTGTTGCTAGCTGGATTCTTAGACTGTCCGCCTCCCAATGGATCCAGTCCGTCCACCCTGACATTTTATTCAACTCACGTTGGACCAGGGGACTGTTTTATTTATATAGCAAATGGACGTTGGTTTTCAAAGGAAAACGCGTACGAGTGTTATATATTTAAATACCAGGTGACCAGGAATATTAAGTGTTAACGGTAGGTTAGTATTTCGGTGAGTTTAAAATGAAAGGGTTTAATTGACCGATACATTGGCAATTTTACTTACTGCGAAGAGAGTAAACTGTTCCATTGAGACATGAAGGAAAGACAATGCAAAGTTCTCTTAACGTGGCGACTAACATATATTGTTTCAATATAGTCTTTTATTGAAACTTTTCATATAAATTATCACTGTTATAAATAGCAGAAAATTGAAATGAAGATTGGGGGTCACCATATCCAGGATTAAGCATATCTCGGATTAACACAGAAACCATACGGAAATTCAGAAAAATTAATCATAAAACTGAAATTTAAGATAAAATAGAAAATTTCAAATGACATGTAAATCAACCTATTTCATCTAAAGACAAATTTCAAAAATGGAGAAAAAGTTGAAATTTTTTACGCTTTCCTATCTATTCCCATGTTATTCCTATTAAACTGAGATGGTCGCCCTGGCAAATTTACCCATACTCAAATAAAATTTTACACATTTGTTTAACAATGAACATAAAAATTTAATATTCCAAAGATGTATCTGAGGAATCGAACGCGGGGCATCATGGGATATATTCCATTCAAAGCATTTTATTGGTCTATTCAAATTTTCAAACAGAGGATCGTGATTTTCATTGGCCCATGAGGAAAATTGAAAGAAAATCCAGTCAATCGTATAGAGTTGCTGTAATGGTTCATTGAGATCAGTCTTTAGATTATCAGATAGGCATAATACCGCTTATGCCGGTGCTAGCGGCCGTGTTGTCATGTCATCCAAGTTGCCACATGAACAGGTACAATAAAATCGTACCTGAGATACAACACATATCACGAATCGTTAGATTCTTTGTATGTGCTTCAGAATAGGTTAACCAGAGCACTATACTGTGAAGTCATGTGGCTCTGTCAGTATGTCGGCATCTCTTCCCACTTCCCTTATATGTGTTGTAATTTATTTTATGTTAGATTAATTTCCTTGTATGCCATTTTTTTTCATTATATCTTGGATCAATGTCTGGTATTAGTACCATCAAATCTTGCATGCATTCTTAAACACCATCCCCGAAGATACTATATTCTCCATCCCACCAAACATAAACGGAAAATCCGCCAATCCAGAAGAGAAAAAACCTGTTTAAAAATAGTCAGACGAGCTCATTAATTAATGTAGATAGGATTACTATTGTTTATTTGTATAAAGAAAGAGATGCGTTAATTCCGGAATTCCTATCTACTTCACCGGTGTTCTAAGTTTCTTTTACAAAAAGTCTCGTTATAAAACTGAAGGCACATTCCAATCTGCATGTACAGTACGACCTTTAAAGATATTGGTATCCGCATTACGCACTCCAGATGACAACGATGATATCGCTTTTTTAGTCAAGGATTGTCCGGAACGTGCACGCTTACAGGAGAGCAAGACGGAGCTTGAAACAAATCCGTGTTGAATATAAGAACTAAAACAACCGATAACACTCAACCTACATGTACACATGTATATGCACTTGTCCGTATCCTGTTTTTCCAAAGCACTTACCTCATTTCCGAACAATGAAAATACTTTTATCCTCTGTTAAATAAGCAACAGTAGAATGCAAAACAAAACAACAATACAAATTGATCGTTTGAGGATGCTTTAAAAAAATACAACAAATTTTACCATCGAGCGCATATTTCAATGTTGTAACTATCGCAATAGATGACTAGACCAGAAGCGATTTATTATCGATTAAAATTCCTCTATTTAAAGTAAAACGAAGAATCCTGGATAAATTGTATCTGCGTATCGAAGCACTACAACTCCGAAGAAACTTCAGACTGCATATATTAAGATATGGTGCCTTCTCTTATTATATAATCTTCGTCGCTCTCTTTATTATTCTGCTTGAACGCAGAGTTAAAACATGTGAGAACCATACATGTAAACAATGGTGTTCGCATGAACAGGAATAGCCATAGAGACTATATTTCTCTGCAAAACTAAGCATACACCTGAAGTGATAGAAGTGAATACTTAAGGGGTTTCGTTACTTTTCAGATGCATTTGTCTATAAATGTAGTTGTTTGTGTGATATATCAGGCGACTTCCGGTAAACAAAAGGTAACGAAACCCTTAAGTATCTTAAGGAAAGAGTGTCCACCAAGAGGTGTCCGCCGCCTGTAACTGGGACATGGTTTCAAAACACTTATAAACATGTTTCCTTTCCCGTCGGTCATTTAGTGTATAAATTTAGTACGATAAACCGTGAACACCAAGCGCTGTCCTAAAGTATATGATATATGGAATGTATCGCTTCAAGATATATGATAGTAATAAAGGGTCTACTTATTGATTCGAACCCAGGAAGCATCCAAAGTATACACAGGAAAACAAAGACATTGTGAACCTCTTAATCGCATACCCTATCATGAAGATTGTATGCCTTTATCCAGACTACCACTTTAACAGACCCACTCAGTTTACAGCGAAGGATTTGCCATCTCACAAACAATTCGATTGAACAGAATATTCGATCAAGCCATATGCAATTAAGTGGGTTCCATTGTTCATTGCCTCCAACGTGAAATGAATTATAGTCTGTTATAGTATATAGTGAGGTTGTACTGATGCGAATACGCTGAGGTTTAACTGTCCTGTTAGTTGCCTTATATATCCCACGGGCTAGACTTTTGTGGTATATAAAATAAAGATTACACAAGTCAGGTCTATGTTAAAAATAAAATTATCCGCGAATAAAGCAAATAGACAAATGGCTTCAAGATTCGTGACTTTTCAAGAGAAATCTGAAGTGGCAATTCAGTCGAGGTTTGACCTAACACGATGAACAAGTCATATACATGTATCACATAGCTTACAAGGGTTTGTTGTATAAAATAATAGAACATTTGTTCTATACTACGATAGTAAGTACTTATCCTTTCCGTTGGAGGGATGCTTATCACTATATATAGGAAGAACAATGCATTAAATATTAGTAGGTCAGCTATTGTTTTATCTCATTGCTTTGTTTAGTTTGTTGTCCCCTTGAACTTAAACGTGATCATGATGCATGATGAATAAATGCCAAATTATGTATGTTATGATAAGTTTGACATTGTAAATTATTTCATTTTACGCCGGTCTTAATCTATGTCACCTTTTATTATTTCCGAATTTCTGGGATTTTTTTCAAGCTGATTATATCATTAACATTGATGTTATCGTGCGATACACACAAAAACTTGTGAAGAGTACACCTCGAATGGACCAAGTAAGATAAGATAAGATAAGATACTTTATTTATTGTCGGTTTTCACAAACAGTAAATCATTAGCGCACTAAGGAGCTATTATCACCGACATCAAAGAAAGAACAAATAAAAGGTAAAAGACAGTAAAAAAGAAGAAAAAAGGGGAGAAAATCCAGTGATAAAAAGGCACCGACATTAAAGAAAGGAAAAAATAAAATAAAAGACAATAAAAGAAGAACAATCCCAAAGGTAAAACATAAAAGAATCGTGAATAAATAGACAGAGACAAACATATACATCAAACATATCACAGACCTTTCCATTTGGCAGTGGCACATTTAAAACTCTGAAGACTAGTTGCTTGCTGGATATCTGTAGGAAGCTCATTCCATAACTTAGCGCCTTGATAAGATATGGTCATTAGTTTTATGTTTTAGAATTTACTTCAGGGACATGACTAAATAACTTTTTGACATTTTTCGCATCCATTTCTATGTTATTTATCCATTAAATTAGAATGGTTGCCATTTAGAAATATTCCAAAAAAATAATGCTAATTTGTTTAAAAATGCAATGTTTAAAAATGTTTAAAACATTTAGAAATATTCCAAAAAAATAATGCTAATTTGTTAAAAAATGCACAAATACTTTCAGTACAACAACTATTAGATTATTCGTGCGATATATAATTGTGCCCTGTTTGAAATATGTTGGGATCTTTGCCTGAGAATGTCGGTCTTCATCGACTCAAATTTAACACTACTTAGAATCAACACTATTTGCCACTTAATTGGAAGTGTAAATTTAACACTTCTGGTTTGTTTACTACTGCAAAATATAATGAAACGGATTGACCAAGAGCTACTCTAACTGTGGACGGAATGATATATGACTGCTAGCAGAATTTCATGAAAACTAGTTAAAGTTTAATATCACGACGTTGGACGACAGTTTTGTTTAAAATACAAACCGGATAAACTTTTACGAGAGCTACGATAACATCATAGGCGTTCCTATCCTATGTATATCACTGGTTCAGTCTAGTGCGTATCTACAAAACAGTGCATGGGAAAACCACAGCTAAGATGTTCTCGTACGTATGTAAAAAGCGATTTATTAACGATATACGAGTTGATTTACACTATTTTCCCGTATCGTATCTGCGTGTAATATGTTCTAGTGTTATTTTTTTAATGGGCTACCCGCACAAGTGCGCGCATAATGCGCTATACACATTCCCAAAATACTTCGTCTTATATTGTTGTTTAAACAATATTGAAATTTCGTCCATAAAACAATTCTACTTTCAACGAAAACTACAACAAACCCCAAAAGAAAGTAATTAATTTCTGTATATAGCTATTAATATGCAAGTTGATTAATATTTGAATTCATAATTAATATTCTGAACAAAATAAATAAAACAATAAATCTTACCTTTTAAATCAACGAGAATTGTTCCCTTCCAAGAACTAAATTAATCCATGTTTCACATTTGCCCTGGATTCACTTATAAAAATAGTTCGTTTCGATCCAGTTGATATATATCTATATTCGTTCTTAGTCCGTATCGTGTCTATTTTAAAGTACCATTAGAGAGATTCTGTCGGTATATTTATGTCTCAAGTCATTACTGGAGGGAGGGACTTGACTAATTATCCCGAAGCTTTATTCGTCCTACTTGGCTATACGTCATTTGGAGCGGAAAGAAAACAAAAAAGCTGGAAACTGTCATCTCCTACTAGCGACGTCACAAGACCTCCTACTTAAAAGTAACTGTTTATTAGGAGCACCTTTTATCTATACATCGTCTTTTCTTCAATCGCCTACATGTACGTACAGAATATCGCTTAAGGACACGCACATGCGCATCAGACTGTAGCTCCAGTCGTATCAACATAATCGAGATGAATTTGACTAGCATATAGCCAACGGCAGAGAACCTTAATTTAGTCATTTTTGTTAAAATTCTTTTGCTATAGATCTATCTCTGCCGTCATTCACCGTCACAATGGAACTGGTTTAACCAACGCAAACTAAAAATCTCGGCCTAATTCAACAAATACAAACGGCAATATAGTATTTAAACTTTTTTTTGTAGAATAAATATGTATTAACACGCGTTACTAGTGCAAACATGCGCAGGTACTCATTTGTCAATGCGTGTGTCGAGAGAATTGCTGGTATGGGTGAAACTTCTATAAGATGAGACCGTCTTAAAAAATATCGGTTACCAATAGAAATTCTAAGAAAAGATTGAAGTTTACTTAATCCCGAAAGGTTAGGACGTATGCAGACTATAGACTAAGTGCAGTGTTTATTCTGGTGGTTTGTTTTTGTCAAGACATTATTTCAGTCTTTTGAATGCCGATGCACCTGACGTAATAGGCTCCCCGACCTGGGTTTTATCCCATCCCAACCATGAAAGTAAATTAAGACATTAGGAAGAACGAAAACGATCACTGAATGACCACACCTGAAGGCTATTTTCAGCATAACCTAGCACGGAAGAGAAGAGCATAGCTACAACCATATTGTGGTATAGATATACACATACCATAGATATAATTATCCCATAGCGTATCATAAATATGCTCATCAATAGCTCCGTAAGCATAAGACAGTCCAACATACCATACACTGGGGTGAATCACTCACTCACCCCCATAGACTATGATAACCTAATATAGCATAGCATAGTCGACCATACCATTACATAGCATAATCTAGCATAGAATATCAAAACATAGGATAGGATAGGCTAGCATAGCATAGCATAGCATAGCATAGCATAGCATAGCATAGCGTAGCATAGCGTAGCATAGGATAAGATAGCATAGCAAGGATAGGATAGGATAGGATAGCATAGCATAACAGGGATAGGATAAGGTAAGATAGCATAGCATAGCATAGCATAGCATAGCATAGCATAGCATAGCATAAGATAGCATAATATAATATAGCAAGGATAGGATAGGATAGGATAGGATAGCCTCGCCTCGCCTCGCCTAGCACAGCCCAGCCTAGCCACGCCTAGCCTAGCCTAGCATAGCATAGCATAGCATAACATAGCATAGCATGGCATAGCATAGCATGGCATGGCATAGCATAGCATAACTAGCATATGAAGGCATAACTAGCATATGAAGGCATAACTAGCATATGAAGGCATAACTAGCATATGACAGCATAGGATAGGATAGCATCGTATAACATGACACAGAATAGCATAGTATAGCATAACCATGTTTGATTGTCTGATAATTCAACACTGTATTCATGGACATGGTCCAATGTCTATGCTATACTACAAAGTATGCTAACACGATCACGCCTAGAGGGGTAATATTTATTGTAGTCATAAAATCATCAAGTACCCCTTGATTGTCTCGATAGATTGAGCAAATTGTCTCGTAGCCAATTGTTTTTACTGACCGGATCCTCTCACTTATCCCTTGGGCAATTCCGGCAATATTCGTTTCCGGAAGTCTCCCACACAGCCAGACCAGGCTGCTAGAGTCTATAAAACATAAGGTGGCTATCATACCGGACCTATTCAGCGCGTACACGTTCGTTTGTCAAAGAGCTAGTCCCTTAGTGCATATACAGCACATGCGTCATTTAAATGCAGCGAACTGGGGTTGTTTGAATGATATAAATATAAAATCATGTGTATTTAAGGGAAGTTATTGTTGGGAGCTTTGGAGTTTGCAAGGAACGAGAGAAGTAAACAGAAAATTAACTGATGGCATTAGGAACAGTAATAATTGTTTAACCCTGTCTGGCCTGGGGGGGGCTTATAAAATTACTCCCCCTCAATCCATCCCCACAACCCCTAGTGCACCGAAACGGAAAATTGAGAGCTTGAAACTTTGTGACTTTGTAGCTTATGATATTGAGGATCATTAAGGGCCTATGTGCATGCTCCCCCATGGAGAGAATCATTAGCAAATTCAAAATGGCCGACACAAGAGTGCAATGGTAAAGTTGTGTTTTCGCCGTTCACCCCCGGCCAGGCTGCGGGACGCCCGAAATCGCCAGGCTGAGCCATGCCGTTTGAACAGAACTTGTGAACAGAAATGTAAAACGAACCGTATCTTATCCCGATGTAAATTAATTTCCTTTCGAAACTAGGAAATTAATGAAGAGAGAAAGACTACAGTATTTCACATTTTGCATTTTTCTAAATCTTGAAAATCTTACAATATGACTATTCAGTTCTTAGTTTTATAAATAAAATGACATATTGCCTAAATGTATCTGCTTATCTATGTAAAGTGAGTTAACAGAGCGTATCTGAACATTACTTGACAGTTTTCTATTCAGCCAGAACACATGCCCGTCTCTATTGATCTTCCGTATGTTTTGTGTCGGATCAGCGACCGTGACGGCGAATACGCAGGAATGACGCCGGAGATTGCCGACGAATCCCGAGCTCTCGATGTCCTCATCAGGTCACGGACCCGAGGCGATGTTCGTACTAAAGGTCATCGGGTGCGCCAGGTGAGATATCTCCGGTTTGTTACAGTTTGCCTTATAAGGACATGCTTTTGTGATATCTATTCGATTTACTGTATACTGGACTGGCCTGATAGGTGAAATGGATTTAGAACATTAGTTTTGGGCTTAAAATGATCTAAATGTGGAGAATACATGTATGATTTACCATGAACAATTTGTTCATCTCTAATACTGTAATTGGTCTTAGATCCTACTAAACTTTCTCTCAACTTATCGCTTGTCTAGTATAAAGGAGGTGTTCGGTTTGACCGTATTTTTTTCCTTAGTGTGTTGCGTTTATAAACCGAAAATATAATTTTCTCTCGTTTACTTTAAAAGTTATTAGCTAGAGAGAGAAAATCCTGAATTTTCATATTCTCAATTTTCACCGAGAAGAGATTTGTCAAAAAAATATTACGAGTATTAGAAAATAGGCATTTATTTGTTTTTGCAATTTTTGGCGATATTCTTGAAGGGAATTCCCTTCATATATAAAATATGACACCTTTAACCAAAACGAGTCTTACATATCGAAATGCGGTAGGTTTATCCAAAATGACACTGAAAAATCGTTTTGGTTAAAGGTGTCATATTTTCATAATATTGAAATATGTCAAAACGCTTGTAATGCTCTGAAAGGGTGTAGTTCACCGCCATTCGGCACATCATTCCTCAACTTGATAATTGTAACAGCTGCTTGGCCGAATGGTTACAGTGTCGGACTACAGATTAAAAGAAAACCAACAGTTTGGTTCGAATCTCCAAATAACAGAATTTTTTTTTTCATTTTTCCTTTTTTCTCCCATCTTCATTTTGGACTTTAAAGTGCAATAGTGACGTGAAATAAAGACAGCGAACCCCTAACGCGTGTACTAATCCTTTATTTTATTTTAATTCGTGAATAGAATTGCACACAAACAACTCCACACACACAGTCAGACCACTTGTTCAGTATTTGAATATTCTGACGATCCAGCAGAGCAAACAATTAATTGTTACACATATATAATATCGTCTTAGAGAATCGGAAAGTTGTAACTATGAATTGAAAAGTTATAAGGTTAAACTTGTCTTATCAAGGCCTTTATTAAGGAAAAGACCCTCAACAAGTGGTGACGCTTGCTTTCCCATGTGATTATGCATGTGCCAATATGTTTTGTTTTTTGTTGTTGTTTTTTTTACAGTTACTTCCTTAATTATTGTTCGCTCAACTTTTGACAGCGATTTTTCGAGTCGGCTTATATATTAATATAATTGATCATTGTTCGTAAATATCTGGTCGTCCATGAAAATACTATTGGTAACCGTACGAGAATATGAACCACAATTTCTCATTAGACTGGCCTCGTCTGTCTGACCAAGAGTTGGGGAATACCTGGGCATTACGTCACAATTTACCGGCCGGCTCGGAGCGAGACAATAGAGCAGCAGAGAGCGACTCTGAAGGGAAAAATATCCATCTAAAGCGAACACCTCCTTTATATATTGCCGATTTATCTAACTAGATTTATTTGCCGGATGTGAAAGGAACCACTGTACTAGAAAAAGGTATGTGACGTTAAAATAGGAAAAACTCCAGTTGTTTGTGTGATGGTAATTAAGCTGATTTTCTTTTTCAATTCAGGATCTCCAGAAGAGTACGCTGGTCAATTGTATAAAAATATTATCCCTATCTTTATCCTACTGACCATCGCAATTCTTTCGACGCTGATATTTCAGCATCTAAACTTCGAGAAAAATATAATTTTGCAGGCTTTGGGGGTAAAAAACCTTTTTCTTTGGTGAATTTCACATATACTTTGGACCGACTCCCAGCTTTTTTTTAATAGAAGATACTGTATTTCCAATACATTTGTATTCGAAAATGAATGAGATCTTAGATAAGTCAAAAGATGTAGCATGCGAACTACCATTTTTAACGCATCACCTTTCTTTTACAATTGTACATTAACACAAATGCTGATATTATTCAAGTCGTGTTCGAAATATTATGGTGTATGTCACGTACAATCATCAGCGATTATGCTGAAATAACAGATTATTATATATATATCCATATATATAGCCCCAAGGTATACACGATATAAGGTGTAAAAGGTTTTCTTCTGACATCAGTAATTTGATGAAAACATGAATATGAGTATTTTTAATTATGGTTCATATGGTCGATAAAAAATGTAAATCCATCAACCGTAACGAACATATCTACGAGTCCTGAGACAAGATAATTATATTATGTCCAAAGTGAGTAATTAATCGTATTAATGTCGCTATTTGTCGTAATTAGCTTCTCTTAATTGTTTGTATTCTTTGCGCAAATTTGTCGACATAAGATTTGCGAAATCCAACACGATATTAAAAGTTCTGTCCTTAATAATGATTTTCTTTCACCTTTTTCAACTTGGAAAGAGGTCGCAGGCAAGGTGACACAGTGTCACCATGTCTGTTTATAATTGAGGTAGAACTTTTAGCAATAGTGATAAAGAAAAACGATGAAATAAAAGGTATAACTTTTGAAAACTCCGAAATGAAGGTATTGCAGTATGCGGATGACACCACAATTCTATTGGGTGGCATAAAAATTCATTGCAGTGTGCCATGGGTCTCCTTGGGGATTTTTCTGCTTGTTGTGGGCTTCGGTCGAATGTGGAAAACTTAACGGCACACTGGATTGGTAGTCATCCAGGTAACACTGTTATACTGTTTCCAGAATATACTGGGATCCATTCAGTCCATATTGAAGGAGATGTTCGCTGGAAACTATCAGACTATAAACTAAGTGACATAAGGAGATTACTCGGTGTAGGTTAAAACGTAGTTCGATCCCCACAAGAAGAATAACTGTTCCTAAAGCATTCACTCTTCCACTTCCAAGGCATCTTTTCTCTGATTTACAAAACCCACCACAACAATTTCAGGACTGATTGCAAAAAATATTCCATGAATTCTTATGGGGAGGGGGCCGATCAAAGTAAAGCGTAAATCAAGTATTGGCAAACAAGACAAAGGCAGCTTGAATATTATACACATACATCCCTGAATGACCCTGTCTGTGTCTTGTGCGCTGTCCTCAGTGTTTTATAGGGTGGATGGAGGGTGTCTGGTTCCAAGCTGCTTCAAAGATTTCTTCTTTGGAGTAGCAGGACGCAACTTGGCAGGGTGGTGCTTGGTTGATTGCGATATGACTAAAATACTGTTGAAAGGACGTTATCCCTATTAACTCACTCATTGAGTCAAACGATCTCTATCCTTCACAGAATCTCGGTCGAAGCTTATGTTTGAAATATTTCCCCACATTTGCTACAGTCGCCTGGGATTTAAACAGCCAGGGTGTCTCAGACCTTTTAAAATATATTAAAAGCATTTTCTGGAAGACGTTATTTTAACATGGAATCGATGTTTGAACAGTCCCTGCGACCTAACAAATTTATCAGAAAATGATCTACTATACATGGCAGTGTGACTAAAGTCACAGGACCTACGAAGTAGGGTTTGATATGATTTAAGTGTGTACCTTGACTTAAGACTGACCATTTCCATAGCCGTAAGAGGCATTGAGACATGTTTTCGAGGTTTCTAGTTCACCTAATTAGGTCAGAAATTGCGTCAGAAAGTAGGTCACATTGACCTTGACCCAATTAGGTACGATCACACTGACATTGACCTAATTAAACGCATTTCCATGGTCTTAAGAGGCATTATGACATGTTTTTGCCAATTTCGAAATTTATAGGTCACCTAAGTAGGTCAAATTGCCATCAAAAGTGAGTCAGATCAGAACTTGCTGGTAACAGTCCCCTAATGCACGTTCATGCTAAAAATCAAGGTTCTAATGTCAACGGTTCTCCTTGTTTTGCCGGAGAAAGGATTCGGATGGACTGGCTGACTCACTCATTACCAGACAATTTGCAAATGAGGGCCTACTTCGTAGGAATAATTCCTCTCACTTTTCTGAGCGGAAAGGTATCAGTCGTTGGTACAGTGTTGGGCCGGAGCTGTGAGTCAACACATGTAGTGTTCGACTTGGATATGCGAAGATGTGAAAGACCTGGTCGCTGAAACTGTTTTTATATTTCAGCGATTTCCGTAAAAAGTTCAAAATCGAATAAAATAATTTCTTGATTTTCTACGCATTCAATCACAATAACACCAAGGAAATCAAGAAAGAAATCCGCATTTGTCTTACAAATACAGGTGATAAAGAATAAACTCTATAATCGAGAAAATTCACAACCAAGTCTCGTGAAAACTACATGTAGTAAAATCATCACAGAAAGTTCTTATAAAAATCAAATGAAGTAGGGGGGAAGGGAGGAGGGGAGGGAGTCATTTTCGACATAGATACGCCATAAAACTGGAAACTTGTCTGTCAAAACGCTTCTAGTGTACAACTTTCTGAAACAAAGTTACAGTATTTCCAAAATAAAATTAATCTGTACATCATTGGAACAAATGTTCTTGTGTACAAATGAAACACAGTGCTAATGTGATATATGTTTGTAAAACCGACTGAAAATAAAATTTGAAATGAAATAAAATGAAATAGAGATGCTATTTCTCATATTTTCTGGGCATGTAGATATGCATGCGAACTATACCCTTCCAAGTTTGGATAGGTGAAGGCTATATAAACACAGTCGCACTCTCGAAACAGACCAACGACACATACTTCTTCTTAACCATTGTAGATACTCACACAAAAGTACTCGCAAGCCCCCAACTTAGCATGCAATTCTAGATTTTATCAACCGGACAAGAAATATTGCCAGGAACAAAGTGACAAAGAAAAATGTTATCTGCGCCTTTGAAGAAATAAGGTATATCCTGACAAATTATCAAAAGTAAGCGTAGGTTGTGGCAGCTACTATTCGTGACGCGGTCTCAATGGAAATATAATGACCTACCCGGCGTTATTTCCCTATTATTCATTCCCGATTCGATATTCTAAGAAACGCCCTATTTGAAAATTGTGACCTTCAAGGAAATCGATACTCTCTAAAAAAACTTGAGTGAACTGTTCCACTCAAGTTTGAGTGAAATGTACCTGTTCACTCAAACTTGAGTTACTTTTCACTCAACTTGAGTTACTTTTCACTCAACTTGAGTTAAAACCACTCAAGTTCACTCAAGTTGAGTGGGATGAATTTCCACTCTTATGCTTGAGTAAATGTCACTCAAGTTGAGTGCATTTAACTCAAGTTGAGTGAAAAGTAACTCAAGTTGAGTGAACTGTTCCACTCAAGTTTGAGTGAAATGTACCTATTCACTCAAATTTGAGTTACTTTTCACTCAACTTGAGTTACTTTTCTCTCAACTTGAGTTAAAACCACTCAAGAAATCGATACTCTCTAAAAAAACTTGAGTGAACTGTTCCACTCAAGTTTGAATGAAATGTACCTGTTCACTCAAACTTGAGTTACTTTTCACTCAACTTGAGTTACTTTTCACTCAACTTGAGTTACTTTTCACTCAACTTGAGTTAAAACCACTTAAGTTCACTCAAGTTGAGTGGGATGAATTTCCACTCTTATGCTTGAGTGAATGTCATTCAAGTTGAGTGCATTTAACTCAAGTTTGAATGAAATGTACCTGTTCACTCAAACTTGAGTTACTTTTCACTCAACTTGAGTTACTTTTCACTCAACTTGAGTTAAAACCACTTAAGTTCACTCAAGTTGAGTGGGATGAATTTCCACTCTTATGCTTGAGTGAATGTCATTCAAGTTGAGTGCGTTTAACTCAAGTTTGAATGAAATGTACCTGTTCACTCAAACTTGAGTTACTTTTCACTCAACTTGAGTTACTTTTCACTCAACTTGAGTTACTTTTCACTCAACTTGAGTTACTTTTCACTCAACTTGAGTTAAAACCACTTAAGTTCACTCAAGTTGAGTGGGATGAATTTCCACTCTTATGCTTGAGTGAATGTCATTCAAGTTGAGTGCATTTAACTCAAGTTGAGTGAAAAGTAACTCAAGTTGAGTGAAAATCTCACTCAACTTTTGAGTGAGATGAATTTTCACTCTTACTTTTTTTAGAGAGTATATTTCGACAACCATTATGTCTTCCATAACACAAATGGAAATATGTATCCCTAATAATTTTCCCTGACTATAATTTTTTTGCTGTTGTTTTTATATAATTATCAGTCTTATTTGCTGGTTTGATATTCCTATATTCCATAGTGAATCGTCGTGACTTTGAAGCCATGGTGATATGTGATTGCATTTATATATTTTATCTCTTGAATTTGTTAACCTAAATCACTGGCTATTTGGGCACTGTAAGAGATACCTTTGTAAAATCGTTGTCATGTTCGAATTTGGCTATAATCAAAAGATGAAACATATTTGTATGGAAATGGCCGAAGGGAGAAGCCATCATGCCACGCATGAAATACGACATTTACATAGTTACAAGTCACTTTATAGGTAGATATTTTATTTCCTTCAAACCTGGCAAATTTTATAGAAATTCTATGTCTGAATTTATATCCGGCTGTATTCATTATTTAAATTTCGGTATACATTTAATTCATTCCAACAGTAAAAAATTGAACGATGTTTTAACTGAAATATTCCAGGACGACATTAATGACTCGGAACTCGATTGTTTTGTGTTTCACTCCCACGACTACCCCTGTATCACAATAGTTTTGTGGACATGAAATTCTAAAGAAGAGAAAATATTTTTTTATTTTTGCCCGGTTGAAAATGCGTGGTTTAATGTAATATATACACCTCACATGAAAAGCATTTCAACCCCACACCAGGGCTGATTGTCGGGAGAGCATTATGGCCCCTCTATAAAACTTTCTATCCTATCTCGGGAACGACAAAAAAATCAGAGCTGACATTGTGACTTTTATACCTTATCATATCTGAGTCATTTTGAGCCTATTCGCATAGCAGAGGATCATGGTTAAATTCAAAATGGCGGTCATTTGGGGTACCAGATAAGTGATGTTTTCATCACTTTTCCTTAAAACGCCTGCTTTTCTGGTAGAAAAAATTGGCAAAAACTATTTTATTGCACGTCAGATTATTATTTACTAATTTTATTCTTAGTTTTTTGCGAACTAAACACACAAATAATAAATTTAAAAAATCTGACCGAAAAATGTACCACAAAACACCTATTTTGAAAATGACGTCATCCGGCGACCATCTTGGGTATTTTTTTTACATTTTCTGGTAGAGCCTGACCCAAGGGTATATATATATAGTTCAGTAATATTCAATTCCCTATAGATCAAGGGGTGAGAGCAATATTAGGATGGCCGAAATGATCCTCCCCCCCCTCCTTCCATGCCTGGACAGGTCCCAAATCGCGCAGGCCAGATAGGGTTGAACAGTTTACTTGCCCTTTAGCCATCCTATATAGCATTTTCATTTGTTTGACACGAACTTCAAGATATAACTGCGATGCGATTATCGTCTCCGTTCGAATGAACATTTAGTATTGCACACAATAAGGCCAAAGAAGAGAGTATTTTGTTTCTTGTCGCCACTCCCGTCGTTTTGAAAGGTACACGTCCACCATATTCACAACAAAATAATTCTATTTTGTTATCTCCTAGACATTCGCGACTGCTCGGCCTATTGCTTCGAACGACAACAAATTGTGAACTGTCATTACGTGACTTTATAGCCAATCATATTAGGGTCATTCAGAAACTATTTTCATACCCCCAAAGCAATGGATCACGGGTAAATTCAAAATGGCGGGCATATCGGGGTTATGTTATATTAGTTATGTTATTTATATTATTTATTTTTTTTTCTCGTAGAAATTAGCATAAATAACAAATCTGGAATATCTGATCGAAAAATCGAGAAAAATGCATTTTTAGGCTATGACGTCACCATGACGTCATCAAAGCGGTCATCTTGGATTTGTTCACATGTTTTGGTAGAGTATGACCCCAAGATATCGATATATTATGTGAAGTTTCAGAGCTCTCGCTCACGGAAGAGGAAAGAATAATTTTGAGAAACGGGAAACGGCCCCTTCCTCAGGTCTGGGCAGCCCTCAAATAGCCCAGGCCAGGTAGGATTAAAATAAAGACGTTTTCTTATTTGCTAGCATGCTAGCAACTTGTGGGCAGTTTTTGAACAAGAACTACATTTTCTTGTGGAGATTGACCGAACTATATAGTATGGAAAGTTTGTCTTTAGTCCAAGGGGTAACACAAATAAGTGGGTCGTGGGGGCGGAATGTCAAAAATCAATAGTTAACTCTGCATAATTTATTTTTGCGGCGTGTATATCAAACTCATTCCATGACTACCATTACTCCGTGATATTGATAATATATCACGCTTGAAATAACGTTGATATTCTCTCCATATAAAACTCCAGTACAGTTGTTTCATTTACTGGGTCTCAATTACATATAGGGACATGGTATGATGGCCGAGAGGGGCCATCGCGTCTTTCATTTCGAATTTAACGCGATGGAGCGATGGAGCTATGCGATGGAACGATGGAGCTATGCGATGCGCGATGGAGCTATGCGATGGAGCGATGGAGCGATGGAGCTATGCGATAAAAAGTCGCGCTATGCGATGCGCGATGATGCTATGCGATGGAGCTATGCGATGCGCGATGGAGCTATGCGATGGAGCGATGGAGCTATGCGATGGAGCGATGGAGCTATGCGATGGAGCGATGGAACTATGCGATAAAAAGTCGCGCTATGCGATGAGGCTATGCGATGGAGCTATGCGATGCGCGATGGAGCTATGCGATGGAGCGATGGAGCTATGCGATGGGGCTATGCGATGGAGCTATGCGATGGAGCGATGTAGCGATGGAGCGATGGAGTTATGCGATGGGGCTATGCGATGGAGCTATGCGATGGGGCTATGCGATGGAGCTATGAGCTAGCATGCTAGCAACTTGTGGGCAGTTTTTGAACAAGAATAGATATATAATTTTTAGTATTTTTTTTTCATCCAAACTGATTGAATAAGGAGAGACCATTCCGTATTGATAATTTGATTAAATAGGTGGGCCGGCTCGCCTTCTTAGTTCTGACGAACCAACAATATACATATATGACTACATACAGTCTATATTTACAGCTCCTGTGAGCCGGAAAAGCGTGGAGGCGTCACACTTCCATTTCTCTCTTAATCACAAGAGGTTCTAATTAGGTGTCGGAAGAAATAACGCTGTCTGTCAATTAAGACAGATGAAAAACGCACACTACGGCCCTGCTATCTGATTCATATTCAAGAATGCGGAGTTATTTTTTTTTAACCATGGATTGGTGTGTTCAACTAGAGTTATATGTGTCTAAAGTGTCACGCATGGCTGGTTGCATAAACATACACTTAAACATTCGGGCCGAACAGTTACTACATAATTTTATACAGAGATGGCTAAATTAAAACAACAAAAAATCAACAGTAGCAACAAACGTATCCCCGAATGTTGAGTTGCATGCTGATTGCATTAAATACATTGTGAGTATTTTATTGAGATATTTTTTAAATATTTAAGATATTTGAGATATTTTAAGTGATTTTCACGGGTTAATCTGTCGAGCCTTGGATTTTTGAGACAAACAGAAGAAAGAATATATTTCTTACCCTTGTGCTAGGAGTCTGAGCCTTGCAGAATAAATCTCAGGGTCAAGCTCTACCAGAAAATGTAAAACATTTACTCTTGATTTTTCAAGATGGCCGACGTAGTATTCTAAAAATGCTTTTCCTTGTCGATTTTGTTTTCTTTCGGATTTTTCACTTTTTCCCCTAGCAAAACTTAATAATAAATTGGGCCATGATTATCTGAACAATTGCGAAGAAAAAACAACAAAAAACGCAACGTGTCAGATACACTCTCATGGCGGCGATTTTGAATTGACTCTTGACCCTCCAGACACTTACATTTAAACTCATTCCAGATTAAATATTTTAACGGATATATGGGAACCCCTCTGGCAAAAAGGATATTAGAGGCATCGATTTGGCAAAATATCAAACTAAGATTTCAGTTTGAGAGCATTTTTTATCTAAATTGGTGTTCGGGAAATATTTTGAATCTCTTTGGCGTGGAGAGGGTGGACGGGGCATACCACACTTTCCACCGGACCTCCAGAACGAAGAGAAAATTTGAAATGGCGGCTACGAGGTGTCATCAGCTTATTTCCTTTTCTGTCCATATTTTCGCATTTTTCTTGCCTAAAATGACAAATAAGCAAATTGCTTATGGATAACCACTTGTGGTTCATTCAAGACGACGTTTCGATGGAGATACTGCCTGAAATGCATGAAAATAATTTATTTTGCCTTTACCTAAATTAATTATTCTCTGTCATAATAATTAGATTTGAGAGAAAATATTGAAAAATAAACAACTCGGAAAATCGGTCCAAAACATAGGCGAAAAATGGCTTTAGAAAAGATGGATGTCAATGTGACGTCATCACGGCGGCTATATTGGATTTTTTTTGATACATTTTCTTGTGGAGATTGACCGAACTATATAGTATGGAAAGTTTCAGTCTTTAGTCCAAGGGGTAACACAAATAAGTGGGTCGTGGGGGCGGAATGTCAAAAATCAATAGTTAACTCTGCATAATTTATTTTTGCGGCGTGTATATCAAACTCATTCCATGACTACCATTACTCCGTGATATTGATAATATATCACGCTTGAAATAACGTTGATATTCTCTCCATATAAAACTCCAGTACAGTTGTTTCATTTACTGGGGCTCAATTACATATAGGGACATGTCATAATGTAATTCGTATTCACTGGCACAAATGGTCAATAATGCCGTGTACGGGCATTGCGGTGTGTGTGTGGTTTATCATACGGTAATTTCACAGGGCGTGGGATATAAGGGACACAAACACGGATCGCCTGTTATTACTTCATACGGCATCAATGACCTTTGTCAACCCGACTACAAATACATTATGACGCTTCCTTATGCAATTCAGCCCCTGTACATACTGGAGTTTCATATGGAGATAATTACAAAGTTATTTCATGCGTGATGCATCATCAACATGGCGGACTAATGGTTGTCATTTTGTAGAGTTCAGTTCGATTAATTAAAATGGGCAGACATTAAATGCAAACGTATATGAAATAAAAATAATAAAAAGCACAAGATGGTTTCTTACATAACAGAAACGATCAACAGTTTTAAATGATGCCAGCAAGACGTGATGATATTCTTCACATAAAAGCCTAACCACTAACCACTTTCTTATACAAATGAATTCTCATCTATATTGTTATTTATCATGCTTTATATCCTTATAATATTGTTTGCAGGGTTAAAACATATTTATGATTGACGGAAATGAGAGGTTTGTTTTCCAGAAGAAAGTTGGTAAAATGTAATGATTTCGGTACAAATGATAATGACATTTTTATTAAAGAATGTTATTTATGGCGTTCTGCCACTAGCTCAGTACTACAAAGAGGGAAATCGCCGCTACATTAGTGTTGCCTAATCTTATGTTGTGTGATTGCTAATTACACATCATGAGAACAAAGTATAGCTAGGAGAGAACCATTGATTGATACAGTAATAAGACAATCATCAGCTAATCACAGTTGTCGCTCATTCCCTTCAAACGTTTGTTTTAATGAAGATAAATGTGGTATTACCACCAAAAGATACACTCAACAGCTTCAGACGGTGAGTATTGCGCTGCACTCGTCAGTATACCGTAGTATACGATATTATAATCCTTCTTCAGGGCCATAGATCAGGTCACGGGGCACCGGGGTGCGTGTAACACTTGACAATTCCGCTTTCCATTTACAAAATTGAAAGTAAACAGATCGAAAGCTCGACATCGCTCCCGTATGCGATCTTTCCAAAATGATTAATGACATATGTGAATACGAGAGTGACACTTCCTTAAAATTAGCCCCATTTCTCCAAATCTGCGAAATAGTCACGTCTCATTGAAATTTAGCATGAATCTTCTCCCCAAAAGACCCTTGTACCGTACCAGACCCCAAATTAACCGCATGTCGTAAAATGCGAACACAGAGCACCAATTCCAGCGTTACGGAATTACAAGGTACCCATGTTTTCTCTTCTTCTGAACCCCTGTTATTACTTGTCCATGGGAAAATCTGTTTTGGAATATCATTTTTCTAACCCTATTACTAAGAACTGTAGGATGAGAGAAAAAAGGGAAATACAATTCTTTTCTACCTGGTCACATGACATTCGAATACCGTGTGACAGAATTACAGTGAATTAACCTCCTTATGAAGACCTGTCGGTTACATATATATTCCATCAAAACTCGAATGTTCCGCATTTCATTCCTGATTGTAATCGAATCCTGAGCGCCTGGACTACGTTATCTCTGATTTCCATCAAGTTTCAAATTGATACATGTGGTTAAGCAAACCTGCGTTACGGAAATATATTTGGTCCATGTTTTAAGGAGTTGCGATTTTTCCTATTTTACAAGTTTCGATTTTATCCGGTCTAAAAAATTCTGAGCACAGACCGAAACACATGAATTCTGTTGTCATGTACCCAGCAATGCACGTATATTCGACCAAATGTGAAAGAGCGATAATGACTGGTCAACAAGTTGGTCAAAATTGTCCAGGAAGGGCTTAACCGAAATTTTGAATTTTGTGACGGAATTACATTTTGGTTAAAGATTTCGTGGAATTGATGAGATATTGGCAGAAACATTATAAATTTTAATAAAGTATGGCTTCGTTATTCCTGTATGTCAAAAATTCTTTCTGGAAAGCTGGAACACGGGAGCGATGAAGAGCTTTCCATCTTTGTAAATTTTGTGAGATGGAAAGCTCGAATACGAGAGCGATGTAGAAGTTTCTATATTTTAACTTCCAATTTTGCAAGATGGAATATGGAAAACGGGAGAGATGTAGAGCTTTCCATCTTTGTACTTCCCAAGTTTGCAAGATGGAAAGCTCGAAGCCGCATCAAGCCGCATCATTTTGGTTTGCCTTGCTTCATTCAACTGAGTTTGTTTTCCAGGCACGTCAAATCGCTACGGTCAGATCACGTTGGAAACACTAGTCCTCGTTTGATCTCCGAAGTTGGATAGTATTGGCCTAGTTTGATAAATAGCCGCCTGAGAATATCGAGTATTGGACTAATGCGCGTTTTGTGAAGCTTTTTCTACCATGCGTTACCGCGAAACCATGGTGATTGTTTACAACAATAGCCTGACGTCACAAACGATGGCTCGCTGGCTGAGCGCTACACAAAAACAGTCCGACCACAGCCTTGTGCTGAAAGCGACATCAACTCGCTTAAATTATCGAGCACATTCCGTTCAGCAATAAACATTTGATAGTATTGGCCTAGTTTGATAAATGGCCGCCTGAGAATATCGGGCGTCGGACTATATATAACTCGTATACTGAGCTCGTGGGCGTTTTGTGAAACTGTTTCTAGCATGCGCTGCAGCGAAAACATGGTGGTTGAGTACAACAATAGCCTGACGTCACTTACGTTGGTTCTCTGGCTGAGCCCTACGTAGAAACAACAGGACAGTTTGGCCTCTTGCCGTAAGCGGCTTCAATTCAATGATATTATATAGCACTTTCCGCTCAACAAATGGAAACGGCTTTCGTTATCGACACCGGAACGCTGATTGGTGACTTGTATTCGAAGCCAGATCATTTTGATTTGCCTTGCTTCATTCTACTGTCTCTGCATTCCAAGTACATCAATCGCTACGGTCATATCACGTTGAAAACACCGCTGTTCGTCTGATCACTGATGTTAAAGCACAGATGAATTAGGTAGTATTGACCTAGATTGATGAATGACCGCCTGAGCGTATCGGGTGTCGTGGTGGGCGTGTTGTGAAACTGTTTCTACCATGCGTTATAGCCAAAACAAGGTGACTGCCTCCAACAATAGCCTGACGTCACAGACGTTGGTTCGCTGTCTGAGCGCTACGTCCAAACAACCCGGCCGCTCGGCTTTTGCAAAAAGCGGCATAAACTGAATAAAATTATTTAGCACTATCCGTTTGAGAAATAAATAGCCTTTTGTTAACGATACCGGTAGGCTGATTATAGACTGATTTTCCAAGCCGCAACATTTGGTTTGCCTCGCTTCATTCAACTGCGTTTATTTCCCAGGTACGTTAAATCGCTATGGTCATATCACGTTGGAAACACCGATCCTGGTTTAACCTCCAAAGTTAAGCAAAGTGGAATAAGATAGTATTGACCTGATTTGATAAATGTACGCCTGATAATATCGGGTGTCGGACTAGCGGGTGTTTTGCAAAACTGTTTCTAGCATGCGCTACAGCAAAAACATGGTGAATGACTACAGCAATAACCTATGGTGTCGTACATGTACGTCTTTTCTCTGGCTGAGCGCTACGTCGAAGCAATCCGAACATCCGGCCATGTGCTGAAAGCGACATAAATTCACTTAAATTATCGAGCATACTCTGTTCAGCGAATAAACATTAGATACTATTGGTCCACTTACTAAATGACCGGCTGAGAATATCGGGTGTCGCAGGAGTCGTTTTGTGAAACTTTTCTACCATGTGTTATTGCGAAAACATGGTGGTTGTCTACAACAATAGCTTGGCGTCACAGACATTGGTTCGCTGGCTGAGCGCTACGTAGAAACAACCCGACCACACGACCTTCTGCTGAAAGCGACATCAACTCGCTTAAATTACCGAACACATTCCGTTCAGCAAATAAACATTAGATAATATTGGCCTACTTGATAAATGGACGCCTGAGAATATCGGGTGACGGACTGGGCGTTTTGTGAACCGTTTCTAGTATGCGCTGCAACGAAAACATGGTGATTGTCTATAGAAATAGCCTGACGTCACAGACGTTGATTCTCTGGCTGAGCGCTACGTAGAAACAACCCCACCATCCGGCCTTGTGCTGAAAGTGACATCAACTGAATAAAATTATTCAGCACTATCCGTTCGATATATCAATACGCCTTTTGTTAAAGATACAGGTACGCTGATTCTATATATAGACATATTCCAAGCCAGATGATTTTGATTTGCCTGGCTTCATTCAACTGTCTCTGCATTCCAGGTACATCAAATCGCTACGGTCATATCACGTTAAAAACACCAGTCCTTGTCTGATCACCGAAGTTAAAGCACAAAGGAATTAAGTTGTATTGGCCTAGATTGATGAATGACAGCCTGAGCATATCGGGTATCGTAGTGTTTGGTGGAACTGTTTCTACCATGCGTTATAGCCAAAACAAGGTGACTGTCTCCAACAATAGCCTGAGGTCACGGACGTTGGTTCTCTATCTGAGCGCTAAGTAGAAACAATACGACATTTCGACCTTGAGCTGAAAGCGACATCAACTCACTTAAATTATCGAGCACACTCGAGCGCAAATGAACATTAGACATTATTTTCCTAGTTTAACAAATGGCCGCCTGAGAATATCGCGTGTCAGACTGGTAGGCGTTTTGTCAAGTCTTTTCTAGCATGCGCTGCAGTGAAAACATGGTGATTGACTACAACAATAGCCTGACGTCGCAGACGTTGGTTCTCTGGCTGAGCGCTACGTATATCAATCCGACCGTTCGGCCTCTTGATGGAAGAGGGCTCAACTCAATGAAATTATATAGCGCTTTCCGTTCAACAAATAAAAAAGGCTTTCGTTAAGGATTCCGGTACCCTGACGGCAGACTTGTTTTCCACGCCGCATCATTTTGATTTGACTTACTCCATTCAGCTGCGTTTGTTTTACGGACACGTCAAATCGCTATGGTCATATCACGTTGAAAACACCGAGCCTGGTCTGACCACCAAAGTTAAAGCAAAGTGGAATAAGATAGTATTGGCCTAGTTTGATAAATGGACGCCTGATAATATCGGGTGTCGGACTACCGGGTGTTTTGCGAAACTGTTTCTATCATGGGCTACAGCAAAACGACTACAGCAATAGCCTGACGTCACAGACGTGTTTTCTCTGGCTGAGCGCTACGTCGAAACAATCCGACCATCTGGCCTTGTACTGAAAGCGACATAAACTCTCTAAAATTATCGAGCACGCTCTGTTCAGCAAATATACATTAGATAATATTGGCCTACTTGATAAATGGCCGCCTGAGAATATCGGATGACGGACTGGGCGTTTTGTGAACAGTTTCTAGTATGCGCTACAACGAAAACATGGTGATTGTCTACAGCAATAGCCTGACGTCACAGACGTTGGTTCTCTGGCTGAGCGCTACGTATACCAACCCGACCGCTCGGCCTCTTGATGGAAGCGGGCTTAACTCCATGAAATTATTTAGTACTTTCCACTCAGCGAATAAAAAGGGCTTTCGTTAACGATTCCGTTACCCTGACTGCAGACTTGTTTTCCACGCCGCATCATTTTGATTTACCTTGCTTCATTCAACTGTCTTTGCTTTCCAAGTACATCAAATCGCTCGATCATATCACATCGAAAACACCGGTCCGCGCTTGATCATCGAAGTTAAAGGATATTGGAGTTAGATAGTATTGGCCTTGTTTGATAAATGACCGCCTGAGAATATCGAGTGTCGCAGTGAGCGTCTTGTGCACCATTTTCTATCACGCGTTATATCGAAAATGTGCTACGCAGAAACAACCCCACCATCCGGCCTTGTGCCGAAAGCGTCATCAACTGAATTAAATTGATTCAGCATATCCGTTCGATAAATCAACACGTCTTTTGTTAACGATACCGGTACGCTGATATATGTAGAGCTGGAATACGGAAGCGATGCAGAGCTTTCCATCTTTCTACTTTCAATTTTGCAAGTTCGAAAGCTGGCAGGCGGGAAAGATGTTGGGCTTGGTCCGTGTAACACTTTATTCAGCTTACCATCTCACAAAATTGAAAGTAGGAAGATGGAAAGTTCGACATCTCTTCCGTCTGCCAGCTTTCCATCTCGCAGAATTTAAAGTAGAAAGATGGAAAGCTCTACATCGCTCCCGCATTCGAGTTTTCCATGTCATAAAATTGAAAGTCGAAAGATCATCTGCACAAATCCAAGTAATCCCTAAATCCTCACAGAGGGTTTACCTGAACCTTTTTGGTGATTTGGATGAGTTCTTGTGTCGTTGCGTCTGTTACACAATCTCGTACATTTCATTGGCAGCGGTTGTTTTGAATTAGCGTGTCGGTTTCGGAAGCCTGTGGTTTTCGCTTTGACACCCAATGTCGACTTCAGCCTAACTTCAAAGGTAGTCTGACCGGCGATGAAATTCAAACTAGCCAAAACTCAAACCTCGCTGTGGATTGGCCTGATGAGCTGCTTTAGCGCGCATTCTGATTGGTTCGGTTTAGTGGAAACCCCTCGAGCTTTTATATCCAAAACTGCTATCGGTAATTAACCAAGACAGTGTATCGATCGTAACCTATCGATTGATACACTGGCTCGCGGAGATGCCCCCAGGTCTGATAGGATTAAGCTAATTGCATGTGCCTTTGGTTAAAATGTGATCAGGGTATTTACTTACCAAAGCGCAGTTGCTGCTATCTCCAAATCCACGATGCGACAGAGATCCAAGCGGATTCTATCTAATCCAATACGGGGTTATAGACTCTCACACAGTCAAAAATACTTATCACCGTTCATCGACACCTAGGACATATTACAGTGAGGGGCTCAGCCGATGGCATTATTTTATTTCCATTCACAGCAGAAAACACCGTATTTCACTCACTACTTAAGTTTTCGTCTCTCCGTCTTTGGAACGCTTCGTTATTACATACGGACGACACCGTTCTGTGCAGCACCTCATTTCGGAGAATATCTGGTAATATATGTTCACTGTAATATTATTATAAATCCCATTAGTTCGTCTTATGACAACTAAGCCCAACCATTCTTTATATCATTCACCGATCATAAGGGAAAACGAATGACAATGCTATTTTGTTTTTTTCTAAGGTTTCAAAGGGAACAACCATGCTGATTTTCCACGATCATCGAGATATCAGAAAACCCATTTTGTCTCAATAAAGGATTTAATGTTTTAACACCCAGTTTTGTGTGCCGAGATATAATGTAAAATGTTGTTTTGCTGCAAAACGCGGTTTGCCACAAATTTAACAGAACTAAACTTCTTGCTCAGAGAAAGCAGAAACGTGATGTTTCCCCGTGTCCATTTGAGAGTCCAAGCAAATGGCTCCAAGCCTCGCGAGGATGTCTCGCCGACACGAGATAGAACGTGATCGTCTGGGATCCTGTGTCACGTACAATTTGCACAAGAATAGGGACTGTAACAAATATATGAACACAAGATGTAAACAACAATTAACCTATTCGAAGAGTGGGGCAAAACCTTTTTAGGGCAATGTGCAACAATTTTACTGGTTGATTTGTTTGATCACGTGATTAAAATTTATTAAGAATCATCTACCATATTCGATCACGTGAAAGTTTAGCATATACGGGACTTGCAAAAGTGATACATTTTGGAGGAGTTCCGCCCGGCGTGATTTTTGACGGCCGCTGGTGCATGCGTGAAAGTTTGTCAGTTACTTGGCGACGGGCGGTGATCCTCTCTGGGTACTCCGGTTTCCTCCACCATTCACAACTGGCTGTCACCATATGAGTGAATTAACCTTGAGTGTGACATTAAACCAAATTTCCCCACCATCATGCATGACCATGGACGCTATTGTGAGGATGATCATAAAGGCAATCTTAATAAATTAATATCCTAGCAATGCTCCCCAATCGTACATGTCGCAAAATAGGATCTGACGTATTTCAATTGAATTTGGTGTTCAGAGCGCCCATACCATGGATATGTATAGAATTATGACATCATGGTCGCATCTGGACTCATCCATTTGCAGTCGGGGAGGGGAGATAGGTTCACTGTGTCCATTTACCCCAATGTTTACACCAAAGATCAGTCCATATATTTACCCCGTATTATGGTGCCACAATGTCGGGACCGCGGCAACATGAAACATGAACAGCGAGCCAGCTAATTCGGCTGAGCCAACCAAAAACTCTTTGTCATCAACGTTCCCTTCAAAGCACTAAGAAGCGTTCTCGGGATTGGTTAACACGCGAGTTACTGCAAGCCCGTTAGATCCTACAAGCGACATATCCAAATGGGGAGCAGATAGGATTTAATTTTAATTAGATTGATCATAAAGGATGGTAACTCGAATTTATTTTTGGATACTATAACGCGCATGCAATATCAGCATTTGTCTTGTAGCGCTCAAGTTTACACCAGTCAGGCTCCCCATATTGAGTACGATGAGTCCTGTCACAGTAATGTCCAACAAGCACTGTTAAACTATTGTTTTCACGATACCCCGTTTTTTAATATTCGGCGCCATTTCAATTTGGCGGCTATTATACCACCTGTTACTTATAAACCGTCATCATTTTGAGTTTTTGTGAATACTTCCATACGCGAAAGTAACATGTTTATGGGTCTTCCAAGAAGAATCCTCTCTAACTAATGTGTTTTTATATCTTAGTTTTATCGGGCTGTACAACATACGCACCTGTGTGGCGAATACTTGTCAGATTCTGAATGCATTTCAGCTGCGTTCAGGAGATTTTTGATGATTCCTGTAACCAAAGCCCAATACAAAGGGTGGCACCTTTAAGACTAACTAAGTTTAATGGTCACGAGCTTTCGCAGATAGTGGATATCTGCTTCGTCAGGTATCAAATCCTAATAACTAAGACGAGATTAATGATGGTCAGTGAAACCTATCTGCTGGAATAAAATAAGGTAGTACGGCCATTACTCCGAATAGCCTCTGTAACCTCGTCAATGTTAGCGGCTAGATCAACTGAAGGTAGTCCAATTAACTACCTGAGGTGTCACTTTTCTGAATTCCTGGAATCTGGAAATTATTTTATCTTCCTAGAGGAGCGTTGTTGCTTGGAACGTCCGGTCTAAATACCAAAGGCCTACATGATAGGCACAAGGACTACCAATTGAAAGGTTGAAAATATAATCAAATATTTCCCTTAATAAGAACCATTTTCAAAAAACACTTTTGGAATATACATGCGCTTTCTCAATCAATTATTTGCAGAACAAAATATTGAAGAGGCCTTTGGTAAAACTGAAACCAGGACAACTACATTACGGAAGTCGATTTTCATACCTTCGACCGCAAAGAGCGACAATGATTCATGGGGAGATAATACGTTTCCTGGAAACGGCATATTTTATTCCGGGTTGAATAAAATCCATTTACATAGGCACGTAGGCTATGGATACCAGTATTTTTATTTTCAGCCAGTCAGATGACAGTGTGGGAATCACGAGCTTTTCGTGCAAAATGTATAGAAGCTGTCTTATTGGTTGATATTGTATGGATAGACTAATATAATAACATATCAAATCAATTATATTCACACTAATGAAAAATGTTGTTCAAAAATGATTTGCTGGGTTTTGTTGATTTTGCATAAATTATCAAAACTGACCCCAATAATTTCATAAGTTTGATGATCAATGTTGTCAAAATGACGGTACCCGTCTCAGACAGGTCTAGCAAAAAAAATCGACATGCAATATGTGTCTTTGGTTTGTAGTTTTCTGTGTCTCAGGCTTCATTCTATTTGGAAATAAAAATGAAATTCACCCATGAGATTTGAGTAATTAGTTATTAATTATTAGATTAGGATGGTCATAAACGGGAAATGAAACTGGTTCCCATGACCTACAGATCAATCACACTTCGGAGAAGCAGTGGGTTCGATTCTCATTGACGTTCATTTTATTCATTGTTTGTATATTATATACGAATTTAGGCACGAACACAGATGCTTATTAAAAATAAACATTTTTTTTTATCTGGGATAAATTAGAAAAACACTGCTTTTAAATATTTGTTCACGTACATAAACCGCCATTAAATTTGATTTAAAGCCGCAATTTCAGTGAACAGATGAAGTAATATGCCTACATTGAGGTTGAAAAATGGTTAAGCCAGACTGTAACATAGAATATATGTCTATGCGTGCAAATGTAATGCGAAGATGTAAACCAATACTAAACTTGAATTAAAATGTGACATACACATGCAGTTATCACACAGAGGAACTGAAACAATATCGTTAGCGACAACTCTTCCAGGACATGCGCCAGTTAACAGATCACTTGTCGCCTCGCTGTTTGTGTGCATGCTTACATGTAGGGGAGATTGGGGTAGAGTGGGATATGGGGCACAATCCGTCCAGCTCCTTTTTTTTAGTACAAGCAGCACATTACAATATTGTTTGCAGAAAGCTACCCCCCCCCCCCATACAACACCTATATTGATTGCAAATAAAAACTATCATTGGAAAAAAAACTAGTAAAAAAAAAAAAAATTATGAGCAGTCCAAGTAAACTTTTAGTACTGAGGATGATAATTTGTTATACGAAGTTTTCAGCAGTACTTCATCGGTGGTTTGTTACTACTGAGAAAGGATGGTCAAAGGTACAATTTAAATTATATCGATTTATTATCTCAGATGTATTTATTAGGTTTTTTTTCATAAAGCGGAAAATATCGTGCACCTGGGGTGGTCTGAGACACTTTTGCCGAGCCACACTGGGACAATAGTAATCAAATGGTGACATTTACTTTCACCCTAAATGCTATTAAAGTGCATTATTTTGTTTCCTATATGGTAGTAATTGCTAATCCTATCACATTTGATGAGTTTTATTAACACTTTCAAAGTCAAATGCTTTCGTTGGAATGGGAATTATACAAAATATTTTTTTCTCAAATTTGGCCCCTGGGAAATATTTTACGTAAAGCAGGAGTAAAGCAGCTAACTTAACCATCGCTGTTGAATCTTCCAAACTCCTATGAAACATAATACTATATACTTGATATAAAATCTATTTTAATTATTGTCTCATCGCACCACAGTTGGTGTCCCAGTGTAAACTGGGACACATTTTTTTTACGTTTCTAAAAACGAATTCTGGGGGAAAGTATAACAGATATTTCAGAATTGTTTGTATGACTATATCATACTAAATATAAGTCATAACGAGAGTATAGTGTAGGATGGTTATATTTCTTCTAAATTTGACAACGGAGAGATTATTTTCGACCTCTCAAGAATCATTTCTAAGAGCTATCCTTGAGACGAGTCATAATTTCAAGGGGCTTCAAGAACATTTTCCGTTGTCAGCCCTAAAAGAAATCAGGTATTTTCATCTATGTTTGAACGTGAACGAGATTATTGTTACATATTTATAATCATCCTCCTCCGTCTTATTTTTCAAGTACTTTGCTATTATTGTTTTCATACTTTGGAGTTAAGTTTATATTAATCATCCACACGTCCTAATTCTTCATTTCCTTCCTTTTCGGATATTGTACATACGCTATACGTCTTTGTGTCCCTCCCCCATGTAGCCTAATGTCACAACCTCTGTAGTAAAAAGGCAACCTCAACACCGATTCTTGAAAAAAAAAAGTTTCATTAACATGCAGATATCAGCAATTGGATATTTCGCACGGAATTCATCGGTCGAGTACGGAAAGCTTAAAAACAACAGCAAACCATATATCCCATTATTCTGCTACCTCGTGCCCCCCCCCCCCCCCCCCGCCCCCGGCCTATAATGATGTGGGCATACATTTTCATCCGAACGTCGATCTATGTTCAGGTGGAATGGGTTATCTCCCTTGTTTAGCTGACGAGATTTGTCAAAATGGAAATCGGCCCTTGTATATAGCATGTCAATTTTGTGTGGTAATATGGAAGTTTATGGGTTGCCACATAGCGCGAATTAGAAGTTGAATATATATTAAAACAACAGAAAAAACCCCACGAATAGATCTAGAAGAGATGTATAATCAATTGTTTGGATTGAGCGCCAAAATGAATATTACGTGCACGAAAAATAACCTAATCAGAATAAATAGCAAGATCCATATCCGACATTCAATATTCAGCCGTTGTCCATAAACGAATTTCCGTGTCATTAATCGAAAAACTAATTTGTGTGACAGTTAAGCCTTATTCCAAATGTGTATGAAATGAAAATAATAAAAACACAGGATAGTTTCCTGCAAGAGAGATGTCGCAGGTTTTCAATTTTCTCAGCAAGAATGACGATGTTCTTTACAGAAAATCCCTATCACTGACCATTATTCATTATCCAGGTATGATTTGGATATAGAAGTACATGTATATATCTGTATGGGGGTATTTTTCTGTATGGAATACTTTTTTCCATTATTGATTAAAGAAATGAATTTTCCAAACGCTAGCCCCTGTGCTGAAAGTTCATAATTCGGCGTGACACACATGTGCCATTGTATGGAAGGTTTTAGCCGTCTTTTCTACTGTTTAACACATAATGCTGTGGGAGGACACAGAAATAGTTCCGGAACACGGTTCACGTTTATAACCCTAGGACAAAAAATAAAAAAATAAAATAAAAATTATTAAAGAAATACAAGCTCTTTCTGTTTTTGTGGTAGCCTATCATTATAAAAACATATATATGCCTACATGTACCCTAAGGTTGTATGACAATGAATTATTCACAAATCTACACAGCTTCGAAAGAATAAAATATCTGTTTTAACGAACACACGCATAATTATGATATGACCCAATTATTATGACACAAGATTTAGTGGGAGGTAATCATCACATGGTGTAGTAATCCGCCCCTGGGTTCATATGACAAAGTATAAAATGAATTTTTCTCCCACACATGTACTATTTTCGGTCTCAATTTATTGTAACAAAGAAAAATTGTATGACAGCCTGACGAATGACTAGATTTATATAGCAAAGATTAGTTCGGTCTTCAACTCGAAAACCACATCTTTCTTTGTGAAATGAGAAAGTGTCAACACCCCTGGGGCTAGTTTTCTGACGAACCGTTACTGTGATTAATCAAAGTACTTAAAGTACTGATGTCGGGTTTACTTGAATTGTATTCACTGTGGCGTTTAAGATATAGTAATGTAGAAATGCATAGATAATTGGAAGCATAAGCTGTGATAACTTACTTTGTATAGAGTGGAAAATAATATTATGTTTGCCGATGCAAAGTCTATACTGTTCCAAAGAAACTCCCATTTTGTTATATGCAGTAGTTTACTGTGTATGGTTCAAATTTTTTCTTTCAGTTCAATACCCGTTTCAACACCTGTTTCAAACTCCTGTTTTCAATACCTGTTTCAACTCCCGTTTTCAGCAAAATAGATCAACTCAAGATTGCTTCAGCTCCAAGACTGTTTCGCTTTTAACACCCCCAGATATATCAACTCCACCGTCATTTATTTCCTGCAAAAAAAATCTTCTTCAAGACTGGACGGTCTCTGTCGCCTGTCGGTGTGCTATCACTCCCCACACAGTCAGGTTGTTGACGCACAACTTTGATTATCAGATAATTACGAATTTGTCTACATTATAGAGAAGTAAGCTTTTGAAAAGAACTCATCTGTGATAAATAATAAACTTAACCACAATCACTGCTCAAAGACGAACTGCCTGATCTGAACAACGATAGATCTGATCAACATCGGGTGTGGAGAATGGACCGTGGAGAATGACCCTTCCCGCCGTAATAAATGATACCGGATAAAATAGAATGGAAAGGCAAATTTTAAAAGAAATTGGAAAGATCAACTTTACTGCGATAATGTTCACATTATCAAGTTAAATGCACAAGCTACCGTGCATTGTAAATATGTTTATGACTGTCAGACAGAAGAACGATATTTTTTTATGAATGTTGTAAGGGGCATCAAATGAGAACAGTCTCCGGGCAGGGGATCAAAACTACACATGTGCAGAAGAAAAAAGAAAAACTGAAGAGTGATACTAATGTAGGGTTTACCCTTGGTAAACCCGACAAAAACGGTAAATTGACCCTCAGTCATATTCAGATACTTTCTATCTTGGTCGTTTCTTTTTTGCTACGTTTGCTTTCTTGCAAATTTCTGATACTTTTCTATCTGCTACAATGGCCAATTTCCACTATAGTTCAAGTCAATCCCTTGACAATGCTATCTGGCCCCGTTGTCGGCGACACTGGGCCACTGTGAGCTGCGGTTGTTCTCTTGGTCTCTCCCCTAAGTTTATAACATGGAGCGGGTTTTTCAACTATTGATAACTCGTGTAAATATGATAATATGGATAAAATATCCAAACAATTTAGAGAAAGGACCAACAAGCTAACATTTATGATAATCCTGGCAACCTCAGGTCGAAAATACATCAGTTATCATCAGTTGAAAAACTCGTTCCATGTTATAAACATGGGAGAGAGTCCAAGAGAAAAAAACCCGCAGCTCACGGTGCCCAACATGCTGTGCATCAGTATCACCGACATCGTAGCAAGACAGTATTGTCCAGGGATTAACTTGAACGGCCACTCCATGCGCAGCTCTAGTCTATGAAAGGTTACGCCGATCGAACCGGTCAGCCTTGTGGCCAAGTATGATACTCGATGAATATGAATGAGAGAGAACAAAGTGATCGTATGACAGTATTTTACTTTATTTTGGGATCACACTATCTTAGAATAGCGCAACTCCCAGGCGAGATTCGAACCTGCGCCCACCAGCAGGCACTATACAGTATGTCCGCGACCTAAACCACTCCGCCAACGGGCCTAGCACAAAATGTGCTATACTAAGATAGAGTAATTCCAGAACAAAAAACAAAAAAGTTATACGATGACTTTGTAAATGACAAAAAATATCATACTCCCAGCTGTGGAAGCTTTGTCATTACGGCATCAGAGGGATGATGTATGTTCGCTTTCAAGACTGTCGGTCTCCTACTTTCTATTTTTGTGTTGATCGATTGATTTAGATCGTCGACACGCTGGCGATTAGGTATCTTACTCTGGTGGGCGCTGGTTCGAACCCCGCATAGGACTCGACCAATTTTCAGTACTATAATCTGTGATATACTAAATGTAATCCCAAAATAACGAAAAATACTGTTATACGATCACTTTCTCCTCTCTCATTCATATTCATCAAGTATCGTATTATATCACATCTGAAAGATGGCCGGACTCTGCGAAGAAACTCGAACGAGTAGTCACCAGTCTGAGAGGGGCTTAGTCTGGCAGATCAACTGTTCTCACAACTGAAAAACCACCCAGAATGATGCTTAATTAATTGAACATACACATGCGTGTTCATTGTTACAAAATAACTGAGTAGGATTATGATATGATATAGTTTTCATGCATTGGATGTTAGAAACTCCCGTTTGTCTTTCATAATCGATAATAGAGGAGTTACCACGAGTAGGCTACAGTAGGCCCTATCTCGTATTCGTGATTTACGTCGCTGAATTTTAGCATTTTGTGCACCTTGAACTGTGGTTGAAACGTCATCGATTTACCACCATCGGTCTTCTTCAAACCATTACATTTTTCCTCAGCACAATATCCCAGAATTAATTGCTGGTCCATCCAACACAACTGTTGGTAGATACTTCATGTAGGAAGCTATTGTCTGAGTCTATATGCAGCTGAAAAGGCTCAAGTCTAGACATAATATTATCCCAGACTTGGCTGTTGTATGCATTGTCTCGTGGTCCTTTCGTGGAGCATGAACCCAAGTATTTGTGCTTTACCAAGAAAGTGTCATCTTAAATATAATTGAATATAAATGTTACCTGCTCTCTAAATGACATTCGTATAATATCGGCTTCCTTTCCTTCTATCTATTGTGTCTCCAAAACAAATATTTGTGTTTTACCAAGAAACTTTCATCCTAAGGCTGTTATTGTCCAATCAGAAGACTCCATTTGAGAAAGAGCCGTTAGACGAATTGTCAGCTATCCGTTAGACGAATTGTCAGCCATCCGTTTGCACTGATCCTAAGCGTCTTCGTGCAGACATGGATACTGTAACGGCAACAGGTACTGGAACAGCTGTTTGCTCATTTTACGGATTTTTATGTGGTAACCTCATATCCTCTTATATGTGACGCTTGGTTTTCATGATGGCTCGGTGCGTGAGATTTTTCTTCATTTCCGGTGGAAATAGGTTATACTTTTTCTAGAGGCCTATGGCTGTTTTCGTAATGTGAGGGCCTGTTATACATGTAGGTTATGCTGCCCCGCGTCCTCGACCGCCGCTGGGGTATTAAAGTCTGTCCATTTTAATTAGTCGTCTACTTTGGAGCTTGTCAAAATCAATAGTTAACCCTGCAACAGTTTTCTTCTTTGCTGCGTGTATAACAAACTGAACTCTACAAAATGACTATCATTTCTCAGTGATATCGATAACATATCACGCTATGAAATAACTTTATAATTCACTCCATATAAAAGTCCAGTACAGTTGTTTATGTACCGGGCCTCAATTACATAGGGAGACGTCATAATGTATTCATGCTCACTGGCACAAAGGTCATTAATACCGAATAGAGTAATAACAGGCGGTTCGCGAGAGTGTCGCTTATATCCCATGGCCAGTGAAATTGCCGAATGATAAACCACACACACCTCTATAACCGTACACGGCATTGTTGACCTTCGTGTTGCTAGACAACACGAATACATTACGACGTCTCCCTATGTAATTGAGTCCCGGAACATGAAACCACTGTACTGGAGTTTTATATGGAGAGAATTACAAAGTTATTTCAAGCGTGATATATTATCGATATCACGGGGAAATGGCAGTCATTTTGTAGAGTTCTGTTTGTTCTACACAATGCAAAAAAAAAAAAAAAAAAAAATTGTGCAGAGTTAACTGCTGATTATTGACAAGCTTCAAAGTAGACGACTAATTAAAATGGACAGACTATAGTTGCCTCATCCACAGTATAGTTCCAGGAGCTGGATTCCCATTCTCCTTCACTCTGGATTCCCTCACTGTCTACAACAGACGGCGAGCTTTCAGCATCAGTGGATATACTATCCTCGGATTCTGGCGCATCAGCATGCAACAATGTCTGTAGCTGAATCATATCGTATTGAATGATGAACGTTTGTCCGCACTCAAAGCAAGTAGACGCCCCGATGATGGGTTTAACGTCGACTATGCAAGTCTATGGCTGCTGTTATAGACGGACGTTGACGGGCGTTAAGACGGGCGTTGACGCATCTAAGGCGGATGTTGACGGGTGTACTCGAGATGCTCATCAGTTGCTCTGGGGAAAACAGTTTTGTCAGTCGGAGGCGAGAGGAGGTAAGCTAAGGTGTAATTTCCTGTCTACATTAGCGTCTCTGTGGAGATTTTAAATGCTTGTTGCGGGGTCATCAGGTTCTGGGTACGGGCAAATGTGTTGCTGTCCTCTTATAGTAATATATGTTTCTTATGCAGCAGAAGTCACCCATTGGGACTGTGCCATTGGGTGTCATTCATGACACCCATTGAGTGTCATCCAAGAGCGCGACAGAATGGCAACGCTTGCTTTCTCGTTACCGTAAAGCCGCATCTGTCGGTCCAACTTGATGCACGACACTAATAGCAACCATGTTTTCTCAAAGGAGTAGGGAGCTCACAAACTCGCCTTGGTGTAGTTCGAGACCGCTATTTAGTTTTTGTTATGACCACCATTTTGCTTTTGTTATGACTCGCATTTTGCTTTTGTTATGAGACGCTCACACATTGCCTGAACATGCTCAGAATTGTTCACGGGATGTGACCTCGCTTCCGAAAATTGCGCATTGCGCAGGCGCGGTGATCCGGACATAACCTTTGGCTTTTAGCCACACCAAACAGCAACAATGCTATAGAATTTCGCGGCATCCTCTTACTTACCCTACGTAAAACTCCGCTCACCAGTTATTGTTCTGTAAACTTAAACCTACCAGGCCTGGGGGGGGGGGGAGGCATTATGGGCCCCACCAAACTTTCTCCCCTTTCTCCGGAACAGCGAAAAATTCACGCCGACCCCCATGACATTTTAGTTTATCATATAGGGTTCATTTTGAGCCTATTTGCATAACCCACCGAGTAGAGCATTATCGGTAAATCGAAGATGGCGGCCATGTGGGGTACCAGAAAAGTGATATTCGTCATAATTCTTCAAAAGTCCTGCTTTTCTTCGTGAAAAATTTGACAATATCTATTTTATTTTACAACAGACTATTATTTAATAATTTACCATGCAGTTTTCACAAAAAAGAACACATAAATAAAAACATCGAAAAATCGAATAAAAAATGTAAGTTTTGTGGTGATGACCTCAGCGGCCATCTTGGATTTTTTAAAACATTTTCTGGTAGAGTTTGACCCAGGGGTATAGTGTGGTCAATTTCAGCTCCGTAGCGCGAGGGATAAGAAAAACATATTCAGGGGGACCAAAGTAGCCCCCCCCCCCTTTCCTGGCACAGATCCCGAAAAGCCCGACATAAAACAAAAAATACCGCTGAGAGAATCAGATTTCTTTTTTATTTCCAGATTGCAATTTGGAAATGCTTATGGGCTACTGATGAGGGGGGTGGGCGTGTCCATCACAGTGAGCTATCCCGTGGGCATCACAGTGGCAGCCATGTTCCCCGTGACACGATGAACGGTCACATTCTATGGCGCAAGCTACAAAATATAAAGGATATATTGGAATGATCAATCCAGAGTAACAGAAAAAATACTGTAGATCGTGTTTCTTTTTTAATACTTTCTTATACCTTAGTCTATAGGAAGAGATGGGAAGAGGCTATAATATTCACCGCCCTTAGGCAAGTTAAGGTTACAAGGAACTAAATATTCCTCCTATCTCCATGCGGATTAAATACCCATATCCCAACCAGGGGAGGCAACTGTGCTGAGTTCGTGCCAGCATAAATCCGTATCATAGTTGAACCCCGACTCTGTATAATCGCACGGATGGAATCGAACGACATTGTTGACCAGCAAATACGCCAATTCCTATGGGCGCGGTCATCTTCAAACAATCCCGCACAGAATGATAATCGTAAAAGGGCCTGGAAAAATATCAACTTTGAAAATAGTGACTTGAGGTTTGTGAGATTTTCAAATATCATTCACGAATTTATCCCCTATTTTCTAACTAGCAGGCCGTGTGCTTTTCGCGATGTAAGCTTCTAACAAAAGATTCACTCTGCGCACTGACGGGTAGTCGACTGTGTAGATTCTAGAGTACATTTATGGGTAGTACATTTGGCCTATATGTAGGGATATTTTCAACAAGTGTTATCTGACATAAATTTGGTGAATATGCCTCAACTTTCTCTACTATTTAACGGAAGGACCATTATGCATGAATTAATGAGAGTTTTGGCAACTTCGAATCGAAAGAAATAATATACCATTTCAAAACAAACATAAACATGTTATAAATATAGGGGAGAGATCATGAGAACAATCAGAAGCTCACGATGATTACGTGCTGTGCACCAGTGTCGCCGACACAGGGACAAGACAACATTGTCGAAGAATTAATGTGGGAAGCTGCCATTGTAATACCGTGGCGTTGCTCATCTCACCTTCTACAGTAAGAGCCAGAAGTAAAAATAGTGGAAAGAGAAGAGTTATTGCCCCTATTCCACGACTACGATTCTTCAACAACAATGCCTTCAACATAGGCATCGGGAAACTTATCGTCGTCGTAAGTTTATTCATAGACGACGCAGATGCTAACATGGCTCTAAAAAAATTACCGAAGTGTTCTAGAATGCAGTAACAGCGACGAAACTATGCATGCAAATAATCCTTTGAAATATATTTTCCTTACAATTCCGTAACATTGCCTGCTATGTAAGCATCGGGTTGCGTTTCTGGGAAGGAAACAAGAAGTGTTTTGTTATTCTTCCACGATCAACATGCGATGTATTACACAACATTGGAAAGTGCGTTCGCACGGCACCATCGCGCCCTCATATTTTTCACTCCTTGGTTCAGACGTAACTTGTGCTACTCGCGGTTTGTCGAACTCGATTTGAGATGTAAATGGGTGACTCATTCACGCCACCATACAAAAAAACTATACATCGCACTCACCTGCCGAAGCCATGCCTATGTACGCCAAGGCAAAGGCCAAGAGCAGCAGAACGGTGGCGTATTTCATGATCTGAAAGTAGTTCACAAAGAACGGTGACACTGGGGTAAATTGAACTGGATCGAAGTTAAAAAAATTAAGCTTAATTAAATTAAATCTTACTCCACTCCTCGTTATAATAAGTGACCGAAAACAATCGGGAGTGGAATGGGAACCCTATCTGGCCTGTTGTGAAGACGGGTGGGAGTGGCTAAGATTCATAGCGTCTCCCTTCCCTCACCGCTATGCCGACGACAAATACATTTCCCTGGTGGTAACCCGAACATCTCAATGGCACACTTATTATTACCTTTACGCCCTATTGGACCTTCATTAACTTGAGAAAATGGGCCGCCATGAATAAAAATACCATAATCGATGTTGTGATCATCATCCCCTGTATACACGGGGTCTATTATGACGGAAATACCCATCTTCTTGACCCTCGATTTCAGGTGATTTTGAGACTCCAAAGGGATAATTTTAAAGTCTGTAATTAATATATGACCGACGAAGGGCCATTTAGTCTGCCATTTCTGTATTTTTATTCATGGCGGCCCATTTTCTCAAGTTAATGAAGGGCGCAAAGGTAATAATAAGTGCGCCATGGAGATGTTCGAGTTACCACCAGGGAAATGTATTTGTCGTCGGCATAGCGTTGAGGGAAGGGAGACGCTATGAATCTTAGCTAGGATGGGAGTGGCTTTGGGGTGGGGGTGGTGGAATTATGGCTTTTCGCCGTAACACTGATACGGAATAAAATTTAGAGCTTAAACTTCCCGACTCGTTTGATCATATTGGGGAACGTTTGGACATATTTACGTAACTTGCCCGGAGGATTCGTGGGTAAATTCAAAGTGACCACCTTAACCCTATCTGGCCTGGGCTTTTTGGGACCTGTCCAGGCCTGGGGGGGGGGGGCCGAAATGGCCCCCCCTAATTATTTTTCTTACCCCTGGAGCTAGGGGGCTGAAACTTATTACACTATACCCTTGGGTCAAGCTCTACCAGAAAATGTAAAAAAATCCAAGATGGCCGCTTTGATGACGTCACAGTGACGCCATTTTGAAAAACGACATTTTTTGGTCGATTTTTCGGTCAGATTTTCCGAATTTTTTATTTTTGCAATTTCTCCACAAAAACTGCATGAAAAATTAGCAAATATTAATGTGATATGAAATAAAATAGTTTTTGCCCACTTTTCACTGCGGAAGAGCAGAAATTTTGAAGAAATATGACAAAAACATCACTTTTCTGGTACACCACATGGCCGCCATCTTGAATTTACCCATGATCCTCTGCTCGGGGGGTTATGAAAATAGGCTCAAAATGACCCCAATAAGACAAACGATAAAGTCACGGAGTTTCAGCTGTCCGTTTCTTGCAGTTCCGGAGATAGTGCAGAAAGTTTGATAGGGGGGGGCCATAATGGCCCCCCCCCACAGGCCAGGTAGGGTTAAGCGGTCATCGGCATTTTTCCTCTGCATTTCCCATGTCTCACTGGATTAATTAATTTTACCGAAATACTGATCCCCAATTATAACTATGGTATTTTTGAGAGAGAAAGAATCCCTCAAGATGAAATAAAAATGTGAAAAAGAATCGTATAAAAATCATAAAAACCACATGTCGTTAGTGTAATATCACCGGGGCATCCAATTTTGATTATTTTCTACAGTTTCTGGTAAAATTCACCTAAATATGGTGTGCAAATTTAATGGGGTCGAAATCCTCCCTCCCTTTGGTCTGGTGCAATCCTCCCTCCCTTTGGTCTGGTGCAATCCTCCCTCCCTTTGGTCTGGTGCACCAAAACTGGCCCAGTCTTGGAAGTGTTAAGAATAGTATGTTGGAAGTTTCCAGGGAAATCAACCTTGAAAAACTAATCCAACTTGTTAAATTTTAGTTGGAGACAGTTCTCTGGATTGTCAGAGTTTTAAACCTACTAACCTATCGGTGTGATACCACATGACTGATTTGTGTCGAAAATTAAACTACGACGCGCGTTCGCATCAGTTTTCACCACAGGCCCTCAAAACAAGAGTTTTGCGGGGTGTGAACGGTGGTATTACGGTGAAGTGTCGAAATATGGGGTCTCTATATATAGCCCCATGCTTTATATAAAGATATAGCAAGGTCTGAAACGTACTTTGGGTGAAACGAGAAATAAACGGTTTACCGCCAAACAAAATACATCAGCATATTCTACAATTGTCACTCTATATATTCCCGTCGTCAAATTAGTAAATTTGTGCAATTTTATACCTTTGATTGGTCAGTCGTGACACGCCTCTGGCAAGAGACATCACACCCCCAAAACTCTTTGTTTTGAGGGCCTGTGGTGAAAACTGATGCGAATGCGCGTCGTAGTTTAATTTTCGACACAAATCAGTCATGTGGTATCACACCGATAGGTTAGTAGGTTTAAAACTCTGACAATCCAGAGAACTGTCTCCAACTAAAATTTAACAAGTTGGATTAGTTTTTCAAGGTTGATTTCCCCGGAAACTTCCAACATACTATTCTTAACACTTTCAGGTAGACTGTATCACTCTCTGTTAAATCAAGATATTTTCAGACAGTGTCAGCGTGCTATTCCAGCTGTCTCCCCACCAGCGATTGGTCATTCGAATTTTGAATTAAGATCACTATTTATAGTACTCATCCCAATCTTTATACACAGCCACGTGACTGTCTCGGTTGACCCATGACGTAGCCCCGCCTCGTTTTCGATCTCAAAATCTGCCGTCTGACTGGGAAAATGTTGTTGCTGCATAAGCTTGTAACTGATACTCCGTGGGAAGCTCCAAAAAATATAGGCTGTCGCCACAGGAAGCATTTAAAATCTGCATACGTCAGAGATGAAATCTGTACCCTGTACATTTTATAGAAGCATTGGGTTGTTTTTACTGGTTCACTTTCTTAGTGACCCTAACCATGGGAAACATGGTGAATAGCAAACACAGCTTTTAACTGACCACAGAAGTTTAATTTTTATTATTATTTTTGTTATTAATTATCATTTTCCAACTCCGTTATAACAGGCACAGTTATAGAAATATTAAATTAAACAATTTAAACTATAATAATAATAAAAATAAAGAGGACATATGTTTTACGTTCTCGCATGCGGAAATATTACTTGCAATTTCACAGGCACAATTTTGAAGAGAAAGCAGCGCCAAAAGTAACCCAGTAAAACCAGTTGGTACCTATCCGAAGGCGTTGAGCTCTGAAGTAGTTTTCCAGTATACGTCATTTTCTTTTGAAGAATTAGTCTGTGGTTTGTAAAATATTTGTCTGTCGTATAAAAGAATTTGAAAAAAGGATGTTGAATCAAAGAGCTAAACGCGACTTACCTCGTTGTGCCTTCAGAAAGATATCTGGACCAAAGGATTGTTAATTCAGCTTATATGCTCAAAATTTTAGCATGTTCTGGTCCGCATATAAGATGATAAGATAACATCCTGCTATATTCTCAAGACACACCGGGTTATTTTGACAGTTTTTGACCTAGTCGACAAATTATCTTGAACCTCAAATGACATTGTGTTTTGTCCTTCACCGAGTTAATCAGCTGTATGGAATATGGGTCAAACTCCGATCTCATTTCTCGACATCTACTGGTCAAGATGTCTTATTGTGAAACTTGAATACAGCAATATTTTGGTATATTTTCCCCAAAGCGATTTTCAGGCTGATAGCCATGGATCGGTTGGATAGTCATGTGTTTTAGCAGAGGGATTAAAATAACCAATGTTGCAATCTTCATATTGTCTCATTGCAATATTTATTTATTATTTCAAGAAGGGCCTACGCGGTGTATATTCTTTTAAAAAATTGCCCCAATTATACCACTGCATTGAAATAAAACGTTTGGGTAATAGTAATGCTATTTCTGACACGTTTTGTTACTAAGATTTGATATGACATGCCACTATTTGTCAAAATCAGTATCTCTAGTTCCGTGTCTAGAGTACGTCAGTAATATTTCACCTTTGCCAAGTTCTGCAAACTCTGAATAAATCCATCCCTAAATCCAGCGATAAGCCGTTCTGTATGAATTAGTATAGGATGGAATGAGCTAGTTATCTCATTTTAAAAATAAACATGAATTGCAAGCACCCCGATTTTTTTTCTGGTCACGTAGTATATATGGTTTGTGTGATAGATGTACCGTATATATATATATTAGATTTTGAATAAAATGTTTTAACGCGAGCGCTGCGGTGGGATTACAGCATGCATGAAAGTGTAGCTTGATCAGTGGCAATGGAAGATCATAATTGGCATAGAAACACATTGATTGACAAATTACCGTTATTATTTTGGGGGGCAGCATAAGCTCGAGGTATGCAAACAGGTTCAAAATTGATCTGGGTCAGGCCAGAAATAGGCTATCCTAACCTAGTTTAAATAATTTCCAAGGTACCGTAACATGTTCGGTGAAGAAAATAAAAACAGCATGTTGTTGTACCGGTAACAAATAACTGAGACAGCTGTGACTGCTCAGAATGAAACAGTCAGGACACCCGCAACATGTGCCCATCTTTGGTAACCGCTTAAAGTAGTAATAAAAGGAAATTTTGAAGATTGTATTATTTTGAAACTGTGAAATTGTGAAAGTGAAATCTGTGAAATGCATCTAATTTTTCAAATATTCGTTAGTTGTGGACAGTATTGCATGAAAACAGCAGGAATCTCTGGTGGAACTCAAATCTCTCATTGCTTATTCACTACAATGATGCTTGCTCTCCTTTGTTCGATAAAGCCCCAGTCACACTGTCAAGAATTGGGTGGAGAATGCCGGCAAATGACCACGAATATTTTAATCTTGTCGATTCTTGTCGTAGGTTCCTTGTACGACAGCCATAAGCATATAACAAGAATTATCAAGAATGAGAACGCATGCAGTACGATTCAATGAAGCACGCCCTACGCATCAACACGGCAGCCCGTGAACCCACTACGAATGCTCGATAATCTGCTACGAATAAGCACGTATGCAGTACGATGTGAGTACGAATGCAGTAATAACCTGTTACGCTGTGACACGACACCCCAGGAGGCCACGCGAACCTATATATATGATCCGTCTTCTATGAAATGTACAACATACGATGGTCTTCGCGAGAGATCGTGGAGCAATACTATGAAATCGTACGAGATTCGCGAGGAAGCGTAGCCTATTCTTCATGAAACGTAGCGCCAGCGTGGGTATTCGTAGTACTGTCACGGTTATTCGTAGTACTGTTATGTCGACACACATCGTGTTGAATTCTTCTCAGTATCGTAGTATGATCGTACAAGAAGCGTAGAATGCGCCCAACAATCATCGTACAATGCGTACGGCATTCTTGCTGATTTGTGACCGAAAGAACTACTACGACTACCCACGAATATACACGATAGGAGGAGAATGCATGCGAGAACGCAGTAGGATGGTGCCAAGAATGCCATACGTATACCATTTAATCGTACTTGGCCGGCGAATGCTTTGAACATTTCAAAACTTTCGTACTCTCTCCGAGAATAGGCAAGAACGGTCACGATCTGCGACGGACCCCGCAAGATGCCAGTACGAATTGACAAGAATGAACACGATTTTCCAATTCGCGGTGATTCGTCTACGCAATTCTTGACAGTGTGACTGGGGCTTTAAGTTATGTAAGTTGACAATGGGCAGAAATATCTACGGACCCGTAAGTTTACCACCAAAGAACTAACAACAACAACAACAACCTGATTGCATGGTCCCATAGAAGCATGCGACACACAAAATATAGATTTCCTTCTTGGATCCGCCAACCAATAGGCGAAAACGTACCTGCTAGTGTACTGTTTCATTTTCAACAGTTTCATTTTTAGTCCGCTCGAATGCCCGACATGATGGTGGATTTTTACTTTCAGTTTAGCGCACATGCATGCGTGGGGCTATTAAACCACCAGAATGAAATTCAATACGCTCACATATGTACCCCAATTATCACGTTGGTTGGTTGGTAACTTTCGAAACTGGACCGATACGTGTTGCATGCCATTAGCGCATCGAAGGCCAGCTAACAATTGGTTAGAGAGTTAGTATCTCGGATACTCTTGGTTATAGCTGGGACGAATATTAAAGGGATATGAAACGTGCCCCGACATCAAAGGCGCCGCCGCGAGCTCGCGCTGAATGTATGTCTCGCCTGCCAGGTCTCGCGCTCTACGCGCGTGAGCCTTTGCATCGCCTAGTTTTCGTCACGAATTCATTCCAGATTTTACCAGATTTTACCAGATTTATAGACGTTCTTCTGCAGTAATTGGCATCAGCATATTTGATCGAGACGGGTACTATTTTGAGAGAAGAAACTTTTGAGGGATTTTCATCGAAAAGATGCATATTTTCATGACAACTTTCGACCGCTCTGCGCTGCCGATAACTGAGCGGCTGGAGCGGCAAGGAAAAACTCATTTTCCCCCTTCTTTGTGATCAAACTTCTCATTTATCTCAATTTTTAAAGTATATCTGTGCTAGTTTTTACAAAATATGCAAGCATGCCATTGTCAGTACGCAAAATGTTTTAATTTTCCATTTTCGTTTTTGTAAATAATTGCTCGTGAAAATCGTAAAAATGCCAAATATGTAGAATTCTGAACAAATCTCACAATTCTTGTACGTTTTTGTGATTGAACTACTCTTTTGGGTCATATGTTTTTTTAGATTTTTTTCTCTGTGCACTAGTTTTGTTTCTTGTCGTTTGCATGATGTATTCCTTTTGCCACTCGTTAAGCTGTAAAGGATTTTTTTTGGTCACCAATCTTGGCCTAAATTGAGTTGACTGGCGTTCACGTTAATGGAGCCTTGTTGACAAGCACGTACATTCGCCCAGCATTGACCAGCGAAACAGGGCGGGACTCGCAGCGAAGCACACGTGACGGTCTTTTGCGCACAAAGCCAATCAGTGACGAGGCGTACTAATTAACCAATCACTAATCACTCATTAACATATCAATTAGCGAGACAAACCCTAGTTCAAAGAGAGGAGCCGCGTTTCATATCCCTCTATACTCGTCCCAGGTTATAGTGACTCTAAACTGTATACCGACATGCCGCCCATATATCACAATAATGTGTGAATTGAGAAGCAACTGGGAATCAGGTTTTCAATAAAGAAGCAGTAAAAAAACACAGGCCTAAAAGAATTAGATCCCACTGCCCCTGTCGCATCTCGATTCTGCTAAACCTCCAGAAACTTTACTGGCTTGCTTGTTGAGCAATTAAACTACCAGAACCTGCGGTAACAAGTTTTGTGAATTAATTTAAAGCCTCAAGGTTCCATCCAATGACAACCATTCTCAGATGGTCTGAATCACGAATGGACTCCATTGATATGGCGTGATATGGTTGGATGTTTGGATGCACCACTGTCTATGGTTGGATGTTTGGGTGCACATTTGTCTTGTCATGGAGGCTTCCAGCAAAGCGTGATATGGTTGGATGTTTGGATGCATCTTTGTCTTGTCATGAAGGCTTGCAGCAGAGCGTGATATGATTGGATGTTTGGATGAGCCTCTGTCTTGTCATGAAGACTTACAGCGAAGCGTGATATGGTTGGGCGTTTGGATACATCTTCGCCTTGTCATGGTGGCTTCCAGCAGAGCGTGGTAAGGTTGGATGTTTGGATGAACCTTTGTCTAGCAATGAAGGCTTCTAGCTGAGCGTGATATGGTTGTATGTTTGGATGTACCTTTGTCTTCTCATGGAGGCTTCCAGGAGAGCGAGATATGGTTGGATGCTTGAATGCATCTTTGTCTTGTCATGAAGGCTTACAGCAGAGCTTGATATGGTTGGATGTTTGGATGCACCTCTGTCTTGTCATGAAGGCTTCCAACAGAGCGTGATATGCTTGGATGCGCCCTTGTTTTATCATGGAGGCTTCAAACAGAGCGTGATATGGTTGTATGCTTGGATGCACCTTTGTCTTGTCACGAAGGCTTAACGCATAGCGTGATATTTTTGGATATTTGGATCCACCTCTGTCTTGTCATGGAGGCTTCCAGCAGAGCGAGATATGGTTGGATGATTGGCTGCACTTTTGTCTTTTTATGGAGGCTTCCAGCAAAGCGTAGCATGGTAGGTTGTTTGGATGCACCTTTGTTTTTTTCATGTATTCTTCCAGCAGGCCGTGATAGGATTGGATGTACCTTTGTCTTGTCATGAAGGCTTCCAGCAGAGCGTGATATGGAGGCATGTTTGGATGCACCTTTGTCTTGTAATGAAGGCTTCCACCAGAACGTGATATGTTTGGATGTTTGGATGCACGTTTGTCTTGTCATGGAGGCTTCCAACAGAGTGTGTTTTGTTTGATGCTTCTTTGTCTAGCCATGAAGGCTTCCAGCAGAGCGAGATGTGGTTGTATGTTTGTTGCACCTTTGTCTTGCCATGAAGGCTTCCAACAGAGCGTGATATGGTTGGATGCTTGGATGCCCCTTTGTCTTGTTTTGAAGGCTTCCAGCAGAGCGTGATATTGTTGGATGTTTGAATGCACCTCTGTCTTGTCATGGAGGTTTCCAGCAGAGCGTGATATGGTTGGATGTTTGAATACACCTCTGTCTTGTTACGAAGGCTTCCAGCAGAGCGTGATATTTTTTTATGTTTGGATGCACCTCTGTCTTGTCATGTAGACTTCCAGCAGAGCGTGATATGGTTGAATGTTTGGATGCACCTCTGTCTTATCACGGAGGCTTCCAGGAGATCGTGACATGGTTGGATGTTTGGATACACCTTTGTCTTGTCATGAAGGCTTCTAGCAGAGCGTGATATAGTTGGATGTTTAGATGCACTTTTGTCTTGCCATGAAGGCTTCCACCAGTTGGATGTTGAAATGTTGAAATTTCTAATATGATGAAAGGCAACTGTGAATGCTTAGCTAATTGTGTGATGCCTGTCCAAGATTTCCAGAAACATCTTTGCTGACACTTTATGGGGTTTTAGACAACGATGACACGAAGACAATTGTTGAATGAAAACCTCGTCACTGAATGCCGACTACATCAAATTCTATTTCGTCGACATCAGTGCGTGGTTTGAAGGCCCTGTTCTGTGTTCTTTGGATAAAAGTGGAAAGCTGGGAGCTGGTGGTTGTTGCTGATCAGTGAAACATGAGTTTCAGTTACACACAAGATCTCTATGTGGAGAATGGACTTATGGGCTCTGAGATCTAATGCATGAAGACAAACAAATAGCGAGAGTCAAATCCGACATTCAATATTCAGCCGTCGTCCATAGAAGAATTTCCGCGTCAATAATCGACAGATCGTTGTATGACAGTTAGTATATATTTCAAATGGGTATGAAATAAAAATAATAACAACTCCCACAAGAGAGTAGCATTCAACAGTTTTCGCGTGAGATCGCCGACTGAGGGACATATTCAGCAACCCGCGCCTGAAATTTATTTACTTTTAGTCGTAGAAACGCGGATGATATCGGAAAATGCTCCAGCTGAATACATTTGGTGAAGTGCTTGTCAAACGAACTTCACGTCGACTAATATATCAAGGAAGAAAACCAATTCTGATTATTCATGTGTAATACTCCGATCTTTTAATTAGTTGAGGACAAAACAGCGTTGAAAATTAATTACGACATACATGGGGCTACAGAGGGATGTATGGAGCGCTCAATAACAATGTTTTTGTCGATGTCTCTGACTCCATCATCTTTACAGTTCATGGTGTCCTAGTGTCGGTGCAGATACCATTACTTTAGCAGAGTTTAGACTATATTATCACTCGAACGCAAATGTTGATATCAAGATATAAACACAGTTTTTAATTTGCTACACGGTATTGCAATGAACGCCTCGCCAGATTCAAATCACAGAACTGATAACTGAATTTTAACGAAACTTCAGAATATGTTGACATTAAATGTTTATACGTATTTCAGACAAGTTCCTTTAAACTGGATTCCCCTCCGACTGCACTCGAGGTCTCCACAGCAGTGTTTGAACCAGTTACACTTTTGGAACAAACGCTTGCAACTGAAAATCCCACGTTTCATCTGGTCACGTGTCTCCAAAGCGTCTTCTACTTCGTCCTCCAGCTCTTTCAATTCCTTTCTGTAATTACACAATATTACCAAATAACGGATACTGTATATTATGGAACCGTGTACAGCCAGAGTAATGGTGCTGTCCTAACACCCATGCTAAGGGCTGGTCAACACCATAAAATGGTGTTGAGAAAGGGGAACACTAAAACATGGTGTTGAGGCCAGTTTAACGCCAAATAATGCTGTTGGTTCTACCCTAAAAGGGTGTTGAAAATGGCTCAACACCATATTTTAAGGTTAACTGATAAGTACTGGCTTAACACAAATTAATGGTGTTGTCCAAAGCATTGGGGACATAGGGTGTTGGTCTAAATGCAATACCATATTGGTGTTGAGATCTACACATCAAGTGACATTGTCACAAATTCTATCGCAGGCGAGTTTGATGGGAGGCTTTTCATTCTCTCCTCATGCACAAAGTACGAAGTCACGAGAGAATATTTTTTTTCTGGTATAGGGTTAAACTCAAGCTAGATATTCTGTTGATATATACATGTGGAAGACAAAATTGCAAGAAGGTTCGACACAGGCGTCAATTGTCCATCTTCCATCAATCAAGTTTGTACACAGCCACACAGCTTGTCAGTCGAACCATGAGTAGAGATGATGTCAACTTTGATCAACACAGCCAGAAAAACGTGATACTTATATTAAAGGTTATGAGTTAGAGCCATTACCCGTTTCCATCATCACCTTAAAGGGTGATCAGCAATGAGTGCAAATTTTTATGTCATCGCCCTAAAATGGTGATGATCATTACCCTAAAAGGGTGACGACCTGGGCTATCACCCTAAAAGGGTGACGACATTAGCCATCACCCTTTTTCATCACCTTTAAAGGGTGATGAACAGGCATCATTACCATAAAAAGGTGATGGGCCATCATCCTTTTTCTGGCTGTGAACGAGCAACCCACGAATGGTTAGAGCTCAATGACGTAGGCATAGCCAATGCGCACGTGCTGAAGAAAGTCAATATGAAATCGTGTTTCAAATTAGCCCATAGCCTTCCGACAATAAGGTCCAACTTCCGCCGGCAAACCACTCCTTATGTGAAGTTTTTCGCGTTTCCTAGTTAAATGTTAAGTCAATTTACCGCACGACTATGAGCATAACAGCTTAGTTGTCTGGGTATTCTTGCATTTGCCATATTTAACCCATATTGTGGCGATAACGCCATCAGAATCCCTCGATGTTCGTTCATGAATATCAGATAAGTTATTCGTTTGAGCTAATCTTTCATCATACTGCCGAGCTAACGTATCTAATTCCGCTTAACCGATTATTTCATAGTTTCCACACGAAGAGCATCAATAAAAGCGCGGCTGAGCTCCAAGGCAACGTCATAGAGTCTTCCGTATTGTAATCTGAATATGAGGTGCTGAGGAAGACTTTCCTGTGTAGTCACGTGGTTGCTTTTCAGTCGCTGGATGTTGACTTTTTCCAGACTCTCCTCATTGCGCAGCATAAACAGCCACATACTCGGAGAAAGAATGACCATGGCCGCTTTCACGTCCAACGAAAGGCATCTGTGATCATTTCTTGATAATTAATGAGACTTATCAGCCAATAGAACGCGTCGTTCGAATCCCTTCCGTACCGGAGGCGAAGGGAGATACCGGCTAATACATATCTACTGTATGGACAAGGGAAGCCATTCGGGTTTGTTATGACGCATCTGATTGGTTACTCTAACTATCATTATTGATTGAATATAAGACGGAGAGTCTACTTACTCGTTAACATCTTTGAGATTATCCAGGTCTACGCTCTTTGCGCGTTTCTCCCTGCAGAAAGAACAAAACATGACATCATATCGTGGGAATGGATAGACGGGTTATCTGCCTTGAACGGTAAAACGACATAATTGGATGACAAGGAATTCCAATGAACGTTCATTGTACTGGCGTGATGGCGAAGAATGTCCTGGGGACATATACTTTTCTAGCGATACGGGTTCGTTCTCTGCTGCAAATGTGGACAGAAATATTCTTGCTGGGTCAAAAGAGAAAGTAGCTATACTTTCATGTATCGGACATTCTTAGCCTTCACATCGGTACCCTGTTAACACCTGAAATGAAAAATGTACTTTAAATAATGTGAAAACGACAGTACACAATGAGGAGTGGGCTAGGTTTATGCGTTGTTGTTGGTTGCTGTCGCCTGTCGCGCTGCAGCCTTTCGAAATCCAATTGGTAAGCCCATAGGCTCTGTCCTCAGTTTCCAGCTCTTATTTAGAATACTCAGGCGATAGATCTAGATAGATAGATAAATACACTCGCTATATTCATCAAACATGATTGAATATGAAACAAATTAACAATGTTTGGATTAGACACGCTTTAACCCTGCCTGGCCGGGTTTTTCGAGACCTGTCCAGGCATGAGGGAGCATTTCGGCACATACTAAATATTTCCTTTACCCTTGAGCTAGGGGGCTGAAATTTACCACACTATACCCTTGGGTCAAGCTTCATGAGAAAATATAAAAAGGGGAATGAGAAAAAGATAATCCCACAGTAACGTCATTTTAGAAGAAATGTAGCAATTGGTCAGAAATTTTTATTTATGTGTTGTTTTTTTGTGTGTAAAAACTGTATTTAAAATTATTAAATAATAATCGGTTGTGAAATAAAATAGATTTTTCCTCGCAAAATAAAATAGATTTTTCATCACAAAATGCAGGAATTTTGAAGAAATATGACGACAACATCACTTTTCTGGTATCCCAGAAAACCACCATTTTGAATTCACCCATGATCATCTGCTCAGGGGGTTATGCGAATAGGTTCAAAATGACCCCAGTATGTCATATCAGGTAGGCATGTGATATGTAGTCGATATTGTCGATAATTTCATTTTTCCCCAATATTGAGTTTAATGATACGGAAAGTTGATTCCAAATTCCGTTGTTAATCCAATAGATATAAAACCCCTGCAGAATTATGGGGTTAACTCCTGCTATTGGTTTACATAGAGTAATGATGTAACTCGAAACATCACATCGATGTCTTAACGCAGAGTATATGGAATAAAGGTCACTGGAGTGAGGAGATTGCACAGAAAACACCTGAGATGTGGCCGATATACTGGGGGAGAACATTGTATTGGTGCACGCCCCTGTCATGTAATGTACCCTTCCAATTCTAATGAGAAATGGTGGCCGGAGGAAACAAGGACAATAACGGGGCAATACATACTGAACTTCATGCATAACTGCCTCTGCACCGATAGTTTGACAGTTTCGAGCTTGTACTACTAAGACACGACATTTCCACCTGCGACATTCGACAGGCGGCATTTCGGTCCGCGTTTCGGCAGAATTATTATGCTTAGGTACTCCAAACATACACCACATATTTATGTGGTCATGAAACAGAAACCCATCGAAAATCAGCGAGATTGACCTACTTTTTGTTCGGGTTATCAGTTCTAACTATAACTCTCATTTATACTTTGATTTTAAGATGCTAAATAAGATATCAAAGATATCACAAGTGCGTGATTTATTATTTACGGACAGATGATATAGTTAGCTGTGCCAAAAACAGAATTATGCTACTGCGCAAATGTCGTAGCTCGAAATGTAACCAGCCCGTACTGCCGAAATTTCGCGGGCCGAACTATCGCCTGCTGAGATGCCCCGACACCGGTGTAAGAGAAACGGAGGTCCCTCAGATATGAGTGTCCGCTTGCTATGATTTATCTCAGCTCAGACACTGACATCTGAATAGGGTTAACTGCATATTAGTCCGCCCCAGGTGAAGCATAGGACACTGATCTCTGGAGACCACCGGTTCTATCACACCGGTATCAACAGGTCTAGTGAACATGAATGAGGCGAAGATGTACTTATTATTGTTTACGTAGTTTCAAGGAAGATACCTCGAGCTTTCCAAAAACATGCAATATGATTAAATATTTGTATATAGAAATTTCTCATTTATGCTAATGACAGGTAATTGTGGAAGGCTTTTTCTATCGAAAGAATTGTACTGATACGCTATAGAGAGGGTTAAAACATACTCCGCTCTCGCCTGTTCATCCTCGAGATTGAAGAGTCCGGGTACACCCCATAGTGCTCGGCGCTGTCGTACTTTCTCTAAGGGTTCCGCATAGATAGCTAGAAATAGAAAATGAAACGCACAACATTAATGAAAAAAATAAAAAAATATAAAAATAAATAAATAAAGAAAATAAAGAAAAACAGAACAAAAACATTCTCCCACCAATAATTAAGTAATTTACATATTTTTCAGAACCGATTAAATAACGATATTTATTACCCCGTTGAGTAGTATTTTAGAAGCTGGAACATTTTAAGTAAGAAACTACTAAAACGTTGCTCCATTAAAAATAGAGAAGCTGTTATCCATTAATGTTCAATTATAAGTAAGACTTTCCACAATTTTTCTATAGCTATGTTTAACCTGGAAGTTATGGCTCGCTCCAATTATTAGTAGGCCTATATATATATTTTCCAGTTCGTTGACAAAAATTATTCGGACAATATTATTTTATGCATTGCGTATGTTAAACACACCAACGGGCTGAGTGATACTTCATGTGAGCATCTATTGTCCA
>JAVTVY010031070.1:0-129511 GCA_036873755.1 Hanleya hanleyi
GGCTAACATTTCTTCACGTTCTGGTTTTTCGATGTGACATAATTCGCGTGACGCGCTGTGAGACAAAGATGATCGGCGCCTAAGGCTTTTTCGGGGCAGTCGGTGGGAAATACCAAATTCTGTTCGGCTGAATAAGGCCAGAATGAGCGATATTTGGTAAATACTTATCGTCACTATTTGAATACAAGTTATTGTTATTGCACACCTCGTCATTTATTCTGAATCAATCAGCTGACTAATCTAAATCAACAGTCCATAAAACTCGTCTGACTCATCCGAAGCCTATCACTCGAGAGTGCAGGTGTTCATATTCCCAACGACATTTGGGTGGGGTATAACTTCACCGTGCGACGGGCGCCCGTGCACGGCTCATGAGGTTCCATGATAAAACATGAAGCTTTTTAAAGTTTTAAAGATTTTTGTCATCATAATTAGGAATTATTATACTGTTTCGGAATTCATTCAGTCCAGTGATTCGTGCACATCTTCAAAGGATAATAATCCTGGACAGGAACATCCAGTCAGGACTCAATCAATCAATCAATCAATTTCTTTGTGCGCAGCTGCGAAGCAGCTATATGTACGCCAATAGCTATACATTGAGTTTGCTTTAAAAAAAAACTTTTCATTTTCAGATTTATATAAATAGAATAGTGTAAGATGTTGAAGTATGAAGCAGAGAGAGCTTCCATAGTATTATTATTAGATGGCGAGGCAGGTTAGAATATTTCGAAGAGGAATGGTACATAAATATCAACAGCAAGTACTTGTATGAATGTCACAACGACCCAATTCAATAAAAAGTTAAAAACTCATTAAAAATGCCAATATAATATAGACAATATAAATAAGTATGCCATATATATATATATATATAAGCATATGAGGTATTTTAAAGTTATGAAAATGCTGTTATTACCTAAATCGGCGAGTCAGGACTCTAACACTAGTTGATTAATTTATACTACTTAGGTGTGTCAGACAGGCGAAAGGACAACCCGACGAAATAAGGGCGGTCAGATAGACAGGCTAAATTCCATAATGAATAAGGGCTACTTCGTAGAGGAGGCATAAAAAGAAATCAATTCTGTTCGCCCGCAGTGGTACTGTTTAATACAATCTTTGGCGACTTCAAGCCGTATACATCATGTGTGGGTGAACATTAGGGAAGTCAAAAGAATCCAATGACAATCGACCCATATAAAATTCACATGGGATCAGAATGACAAACAACTCACTTCACAAAAGCAAAGCAAACAGAAAAGAACACATTACGCAGTCGATACAATAGCCATGATTTTACATGTGGTGGTCGTGGCTTCAGTCAGGAAATAAATTAAAACACCGGGGAACAGGCCTCCATTCCCCACCCAACCAACCCCTAAATTTGGGTGGAAATTAATTTATTATCTTAGTGGGAATCACGTTACAAAAATTAAATTTAATCCTTTAACAATATAAGATCGTTTAGCAGAACGCTGATAAGCACCCGCAGGCGCAGCGAGAGTGGCTTACTGTTACAGCGGTTCTTCATTCATTCTCTTTTCTATCTCTTTAGCATGGGCATGGGACGGGTCAACTATTGATAACGCGTGTAATTATGATGGATATGCATCAAATTGTCCTACTATAATTTCCAAGAAAGAATCAATATGCTAGCATTTGTCAACTTCCGGTCGAAAATATTGGAAGAACGAACCGTTGTGAGCCACGTCTCAATGTAGCTGCCGGTGCTATCGAGCTCTACTGTCAAATGATTAACTTGAATTTTGTGCGGGTACGGGATTCACCAAGCCCAAGTTGCAGATCGCCGCATTTCACGTTACATGCATGTAACAGCAGTACAAATTCAACGTCAAACATGTGCAGTACATTATAAACGTGTGCGGTTTTCAAGCTTCAAATCATGTACGAGAAGTATAAACTCGGGGGTATATTCATGTGTATTTCTATAAGGTTCCACATGTAGCATTGCTGCATGTCAAAACACGGAGCTCAGACTAGACCGTCTATAGTCTCGATGGCCATGGTCAAATCAACAGGCAACATAATTTGCCTTGTGCAAGACACGATATGAATGCCAGGCTAAATGTTAGGGTAGATCAACAAAGTTCAAATTATAAAACAAAAACAGGAGTGCTCAAATATACGTTTTGCTAGCCTAGCAACCTTGTGAAAGACAATCGAGTGAAAGAATACAAATTGTTCAGCACATTAGTAAAAAGTTGGTCGAATTGGGGAGAACTTGTTGATCAGCGGTTGTTAATTCTGATTTATTCGGAATCTTCTAATCTCTCTTGTTATACCTATGAACATTTATTTGACATTATCTTTTCGGTGTTTGCTTATATTAGATATCTAAACCAACGTTTATGTTAAGTGTTTTAATTGACCGTGATGATTTTGTATATATATATATACCGATAATAAATATAATGAATAATAAAATAGATAAAATAAATAAACTCATATCAAATGTAAACATTAGTCTGGTTGGTAACTAATAACACATTAATTCTTCTTCACTTTCGATAATTTGATTAGCTTGTTAGAATTAAAATCTATATGCTTGACCAAAATTAAAATCTTCTATGTACCTTGTGCAAATACAGCGTACTGCGGCCATACTGAACAGTTCACTCCGTGATGATGCAATACAGGCTCACTACGGAGGTCCACAGTAGAAATTTGGGTCACTTTTACCACACTATCCCGACATAGTACAGTGCTGCATGCATGTCGAAAGAATGTATCTGTATGCACTATAAAAACAAACATTTACCTTTGGAGAAACGCCTCGTTGTTCTTTGTGTCCTATTATTTTGACGATTTTCTATCTACAGCACAACTCTCTGAGTATATCTGGAAATGATTCTGGCTTGATGCGTCTTGAGTCAGTGTGTCAGTAATGAATGCCGACATGCAGCAAGACAGGCAGGTTTTCCGCATAAATACAGACGTCCTACATACATAAACAAGCAGCCACGTGCGTGATCACTCCTTTCGTACGTGATAACTGCTCGGACAATACCGACAATTCATGACCTGGTTTGAAGCAGCCCTTTTGATTGGTCGGCGTTGGCCCACGACCTTTACTCGTCATAAAGTCTCCCACAAGCATGTTCATTGATGCTGACATACAATCGCTCAGAGTCCAAAGTCCAAAGTCGCATGCTTGTAGGTCATGTAGTAGGTCGAGTATTTTTAGCGTTTTCCCTTTATTCTCTGCTCAAATTACTCGAAGAGAAGTTTAATTTTCAGATTTTCACCTTCTGCTATTTCGCCAGGGTTAATAGGTCAAACAAGAATATTTTTCTCTCTGTAAGCTCTATATTTTACACGTATATTATAATGAATAACATAAATGCTAAAAATATGAAAGAAATCAGGTATATCACATAAGCCATTTAAATTCGATACATGTACAATGCAAATGGAATGGATTTATAGCTTGTTCAAGGCCGGTATTCTGTGTTTTATTTCTGGCCATGATTGCACGTGATTTACGCGTGACTGATACCTTCTAATGAAGGTAACCAGAAGTAACGAAGCAGAACTAACGGATAGGATAAAACTAAAACATATAGACACAAACAAATAATTTATTAATCACAACTATACTTGTATATATTTAATTGGGTTTAATACAAGTTCGCAGTATCAATATTTTTAACGTTGTGTGTGTATTGGAAAGGCAGTTAAAATTGCATCATCTTTTCTCGAGAACTCTGTCAGCTGTTTTCGTTTTATTTATACTTAATATCAACCTAATTAACTGTTTAATACTTACTCATATTTATGTGTTTCCATTTTTGTTTGTTTGTACACGTTGGCAAATTAAGGAGTGCAATCGCACGGGAACAGAATTCCCAAACACTACCAGTGCCCATCCCGGTGCGATGGAGTCCCTAATACATCGACGCGTGATACACGCCGTGGCTGGGTGGGGGGGGGGAGTCTGTCAAATCAAACTTTAATTCCTCCGTGATCACGTGTTACACTACTGCAGAATTTTTCCTTAGAAGGCATTCGATGTAACCGGTTTTAATACTGAGCATGATTTGCATTGAAGCAAGCCATAATCGTGTCATTTCATGCACATTTGCCCCATAATGGGCAGCATATTAACACACGAATTCAGTCACACACTATGCATGCTCGATTACGTCTGTCAGCCAGCGCGTACATGATGTCTTCGTTTGAACTATAGAAGTTGTTAGTTGATATTGATTTCGATTAAACAGTGAACAAACTGAAGCTGTATACGACTGGACTGACAAAGGAAAAACCTGAAAACTCCTTGAACAATTACCAATTTCTGGGCATTGAAAGTACTTGAAATTTCAGATTTTTGTCTGTAGGTCTTGGAAATTCCTCCAATTTTATTCTTGATAAAAAAAAATCCCTTATTATAGTGTTGGTTACGTTATTGTATACCGTTTGCTTGTATTCAGGTATTGGGGAAAGTAAGACATTTCTGTTTATAAGGTGCTTGAAAGTCTAAGAAGAAAAGTCCGTCAAAGTCTTTGTTTTTTGTTTTTTTCAAGAAGAGTGGGAACCCTGGAAGGGAATAACATTATTGTCTGTATATAGAAAGAGAAACACTGTTAAGTTGCAAACTCTTAACGAAATGAAATGATATTAATGAATGAATGAATGAATAAGAAGTCCTTGGAACTATATGTATGTATAATTGCACTCATCTTCAGGGATAAATTATAATATAATTATATTCCTACATTGTGAAACCCCCTGCCAGAAGTACTGACTCAGGTGAAAATCGAAATCACGTCAGTGGGACGGTATTCCCTAAGTCGTGAGTTCGATTCTCACCCGGGCCGGTACATGTATTTTCTGGCAGGGTGTTTCACGAGGTAGGAATATAATTATATTATCTATGTATACGTTACCAAATCTTGCCATAAAACGAGGAAATGCTCAATATATTTGTGTCTTCTTTTATTTTAATTAAGAATAGATAAATTATTTTCACAACTGGATAGCATACTAAATATTGTTATGAGAATTTGATTTTAGGCGGGGTTTTTTAACATACGGCGCGTTGAAACACTTGAAAATCACCTTTTCTCTAGCTTGTATTCCGCCAATTCTCTTAAGCTTCTCGATGTCAGTTTAACTGTGTTTGTACATGTCTGTAAGCATGTGGAGTGGTGTCTCTTCAACACTTGTTTGCTGTGGAGTGTCACTTTGATTAAATGGTTTGTTTATTTCGGCCTAAAACCTGCACTATATCATACAGGATATGAAATGCTATAATGCTATATACACATTCTAGATTTCTCCTTAAACGGTTAAAGAGTAAAGGTACATTCCAAGGTCAGACTATTTACTTAAATGCGGGTCCAAAGTCCAACTTGCAAAGGTCAGTTGGTACTGCATAGATCTAACACGTGGTCCAATACCGCTATATATTATTGATGTTCACTGGAGCATTTCCTGATCGCACTCATATCATGGAGTTTATTAACTTCATGCTCATATGAAATATATAAATTTGTTTTCAGCTTCTAAAACCACTCAAAGTTATGGTAAACGCAATTTAATACATCTCAATTCATGACTCAGTATATTTCTAACCATTTCGGAGGTCCTATCATATCGTATTGTCTCGGACATTTCCGCCCGTAAGTGCATGGGGTACCGCACCCATTAGGTTAGCATTAGGAAAGAGATACATCGCCTTTAGTGAAAAATATATGTATTATCGGTGCCCGATTTCCAGATATTATCAATTACGAATCCAGGACATTTCCCGCTGAGAACATTTCCCCCTGCAGACATTTCCCCCTGGACATATCCACCTTCGGACAGTTGCTCTTCCTATATATTGTTGTACCGGTCGTACGAATGTGTAACAATGTTAAAATATTGGACAAAAACAATTTGGAGTATTTCTTCTTATTTTTTAAAATTATTGTCAATAAGCTTAATTTGACATGATTTCCCCCTCCCTATATATTTAAGACACTATTAACAAGATGGTTTAGTAAAAATGTATGGTTTAGTAAAAATTTGTAACAAAGTTATAATTACAAAAAAAAAAGAATTATTTTGATGATTATTTTATTACGTCCAATAAATTGACATGAATTCAAGAGTATACCCCATGGTTTCAATGAAGACAAAATTTACATTGATGCATGATATTTTGTGACATTTTGTTGCAGATATGATCATATTCGCATCGTTTTTGAAATTTAATCAACAAGTTAAATTATGACTTCAATCGGTATGTTTGTTATTTATTTCTAAAACTATAGGTAAAACCTGTTGTTGTTGTTGCTGCTGTTGCTGTTGTTGTTGTTGTTGTTGTTGTTGTTGATGTTGTTGGGGTTTTTTGTTGTTTTTTTTTTTTTTTTTTATATTTTATCCTGAGTTAGCCTGTTGCCTGAGTAGAATAAATCCGTGGTTGACAAGGAAATTCATTGTTTAGTATGTAAAGTTACCGTACCTAGGTAATCAGCTAAACATGTACTCTCAATAAATAGTTGTGTTTAATTAACATAAATATATGTCTCAAAAATATTTATTTATCAGAATGTGATAGTTGTTAACATACTTTGTTTAATCATGCCAAATTATAGAAAATACAAAAACAAAATGCTCCAAATTATTTTTGTCAATATTTCAACTTTCATACAAAGTCATAGCAAAAAAATATATAGGAAGGGGGAAATGTCTGCCGGGGTAAATGTCCTCAGCGGAAAATGTCCGCGCACCCGCAAGATCTACTGAATTTTCAGAAATTTTCGACCTACAGAAATAAATTTATGAAGAAAAAACGGGCGCCAGGCCATGTTGTACCAACTTTTGCCAGTGACGCAGGTCGTGGACAGCTCATGCAACCGACCACAGCTGATCTATTGTTCTGCGCTCTCGTTTAGCGAAAATTGTCTGAGAGAATGGCGGTATTTTATCTCTCATTGGGCGTTCGATGTCGTGTAGCGACTACTAAGGACACAATTGACGCAATTACGACAATTGTGTCATTAGGAGTTGTCAGGCCGCCAACTAATGTCAAGTTGCGTTGTCTGAGAAAGTGACGGGATTTTATCTCTGTCTGGACCATTGCATTGGAAGGGTCTGGCTGGATAAACTGCGTTGTGACAATAGCAGGCGACTCAGTCACTCAAAAAATGGCAGCGAGCATACTGACGCTTATTGTCACAACTGCAAAGCACTAATTATTTGAGGCATAAATATATCCCACATGATGTATGACTAAATCTTTGGTTTTCTTGCAATAACAACCACTAATGACATAATTGTCGCAATTGCGTCATTAGTGGTGGAATCTGCATGCCGGTTTCTCAGCTGTTATCGTAATTGCGACAACAGCGATTGACTCTGCATGCAGAGTTGCGTGCTAATGACGCAATTACGACATTAGCTGGCCACCTGATAATGACACAATTCTCGCGATTGCGACAATTGTGTCAATAGTAGTTGCTACAATGCCGAATTGATGAGAATAAGCTTATAACGCGCGAGCTTCCCGGCGTAGTAATTGCAACCGTGTGTCCAGCGGTGAATGACAAAGTTATACCCAGTTTAGACTAGCAAGAAACCCACCAACAGGAAGCATTACGTTATTCACACCTTCCACTGGTCCAGCCAGACCCTGAAAATAAACATTTCATGGCGAAATTTCATTGCAGTTTTAACAACCATTTCTTGATGGATGAGCGAGTTGTTGCATACATGGGGCATTCAAGAATGCATGCTGCCAGTTGCAACTCTTATTCATTAATCCATTGGCGACAGATTGAACATCCACCCCCTGCTAAAGAATTGAAAATTCGCATTTTTAGCCCACATCACCAGATGGTGGGCTGTTCAAATCACTTTTCGTCCGTCGTCCGTCCATCTGTCCTTCCGTAAACAATTCTTGTTATCGCGATTTCTCAGAAACTACTTCATGGATCTTTCTCAAATTTGGTACACAGGTTCCGCTTGGGGTCTAGTTGTGCAAGATACCTTTTCTGGTCCGATTCGAAAATCCAATATGGCCACCAGGCAGCCATCTTGGATTTCCCCATGAAACTTTGTTATCGCGATTTCTCAGGAACTACTGCATGGATCTCTCTCAAATTTGGTACACAGGTTCACCCTAGGGGTCTAGCTGTGCAGACACCTTTTTCGTCCCGATTCAAAAATCCAATATGGCCAACAGGCAGCCATCTTGGATTTCCCCATGAAACCTTGTTATCGCGATTTCTCAGGAACTACTGCATGGATGTTTCTCAAATTTGGCACACAGGTTCCCCTTGGGGTCTAGTTGTGCAAGATACCTTTTCTGATCTGATTCGAAAATCCAATATGGCCACCAGGCGACCATCTTGGATTTCCCTATGCAACCTTGTTATCGCGATTTCTCAGGAACTACTGCATGGGTATTTCTCAAATTTGGTACACAGGTTCCCGTTGGGGTCTAGTTGTGCAAGATGCCTTCTCTTGTCCGATTTGAAAATCCGATATGGCCACCAAGCGGCCATCTTGGATTTTTCCATGAAACTTTGTTATCGCGATTTCTCAGGAACTACTGCGCGAATCTTTCTCAACTTGATACGCAGGTTCACCTTGGGGTCTAGTTGTGGAAGATACCGATTTTGGTCTGATTCGAAAATCCAAGTTACGTTTCAAATTAATAAGGTATTCCCGAGTTGTGCCGTTGCATCACAAGAGTCGGCGGATCAAACGATGGGGCCATATTCCATATATTGAGTATAGAGAGTATCCATACCTTCACCTTCTATATCAAGGAGTTCAAATGTACTTCTTCAAATTTTAAATCATTTTACTTTAGTCCATGCCGTCGCAAGTGAACTGCGCCACCGTTTCGTCTGCCGACGGACCGGCTACACGAATGCATGACACTCTTGTGACGCAACATCACAACTCGACAATTGTAGACTACTGCATATTTCGATCCAAGGGAGATAATCAGGATTCAGACACTTTCAAAGTTTCAACATGACTGCACGGACCGGATCCCTACAGTATTAAGTTGTGTACCATCTTACTATTTTCGAGCATGGTATCTTAAAAGAGATATCTCAAACTAGCCCAGTAAACAGTTCAGAATTAGCATTCGTTCCTAATTATAAAATCTGAGGTAGTATGTTTCATAGCTCATGCCAAAGTGTCAAAGAGATGTGTCTTTGCTTCCAGTACCCAATGATGACACGTGCAAAAAAAAATACTACAAAACGAAGAAAAGGATCCTCCGGACATTCACTTTCAGACTAACTTTGCTCTCACTTGTACTATAACCACCGACATCAAGTACAGCTTCAAGAAATCTTGAAATTCCCGAAACATATGAAGATAATATCTTGGTGTTTTCCAGTGTCCCTTTTTCAATCTTTTTCACTTCGAAATTCTGCAAGCAAAATTACAAATCAATCGTTTGTTCTTAATAACAATCGACAAAAAGATCCTCTTCTCATTAGCTTACAATTATCGGACAATGCTGGGCGCCAAGATCCTTCAGGATATATCGTTTATAAAGCGATCCTAGATGGCTCTAATTTCACAGAATAGCCCCAATATTTGGCACATATGTAACATTGTGTATGGCGCTGACATACGCTTTACCATTGTGTCATAACACTTTTAAGAGGAATGAACGTAGTCGTAACTTTTTAGCCCACCATCACCAGATGGTGGGATTATGAGCTGTTCAAATCACTTTTCGTCCGTCGTTCGTCCGTCGTCCGTCGTCAGTCCGTCCGTAAACAATACTTGTTATCGTGATTTCTCAGGAACTACTGCATGGATCTTTCTCAAATTTGGTGCACAGGTTCCCCTTTGTGTCTAGTTGTGCAAGATACCTTTTCTGATCCGATTCGAAAATTCAATATGGCCACCAGGCGGCCATCTTGGATTTCCCCATGAAACTTTGTTATCGCGATTTCTCAGGAACTACTGCATGGATCTTTCTCAAATTCGGTACGCAGGTTCCTCTTGGGGTCTAGTTGTGCGAGATACCTTCTCTTGTCCGATTTTAAAATACGATATGGCCACCAGGCGGTCATCTTGGATTTCCCCTTGAAACTTTGTTATCGCGATTTCTCCGGAACTACTGCATGGATCTTTCTCAACTTTGATACGCAGGTTCACCGTGGGGTCTAGTTGTGCAAGATACCGGTTTTGGTCTGATTCGAAAATCCAAGTTACGCTTCAAATTAATAAGGTATTCCCGAGTTGTGCCGTTGCATCACAAGCGTCGGCGGATCAAACGGTGGGGGCATATTCCATATATTGAGTATAGAGAATATCCATACCTTCACCTTCTCTATCAAGGAGTTCAAATGATTCCCAATTAAAATGTACTTCTTCAAATTTTAAATCAGTTTACTTTAGTCCATGCCGTCGCAAGCGAACTGCGCCACCGTTTCGTCTGTCGACGGACCGGCTACACGAATGCATGACACTCTTGTGACGCAACATCACAACTCGACAATTGTGGACTACTGCATATTTCGATCCAAGGGAGATAATCAGGATTCAGACACTTTCAAAGTTTCAACATTACTGCACGGACTGGATCCCCACAGTATTAAGTTGTGTACCATCTTACTATTTTCGAGCATGGTATCTTAAAAGAGATATCTCAAACTAGCCCAGTAAACAGTTCAGAATTAGCATTCGTTCCTATTATAAAATCTTAGGTAGTATGTTTCATAGCTCATGCCAAAGTGTCAAAGAGATTTGTCTTTGCTTCCAGTACCCAATGATGACACGTACAAAACAATACTACAAAACGAAGATGAAGGATCCTCCGGACATTCACTTTCAGACTAACTTTGCTCTCACTTGTACTATAACAACCGACATCAAGTCAGCTTCAAGAAATCTTGAAATTCCCGAAACTTATAAAGATAATATCTTGGTGGTTTCCAGTGTCCCTTTTTCAATCTTTTTCGCTTCGAAATTCTGCAAGCAAAATTACAAATCAATCGTTTGTTCTCAGTAACAATCGACAAAAAGATCCTCTTCTCATTAGCTTACAATTATCGGGCAATGCTGGGCGCCAAGATCCTTCAGGATCTCTCGTTTATAAAGCGATCCTAGATGGCTATAATTTCACAGAATAGCCCCAATATTTGGCACTTATGTAATATTGTGTATGGCGCTGAAATACGCTTTACCATTGTGTCATAACAGTTTTAAGAGGAATGAACGTAATCGTAAATTTTTAGCCCACCATCACCAGATGGTGGGCTGTTCCAATCACTTTTCGTCCGTGGTCCGTCGTTCGTCCGTCGTCCGTCGTCAGTCCGACCGTAAACAATTCTTGTTATCGTGATTTCTCAGGAACTACTGCATGGATCTTTCTCAAATTTGGTACACAGGTTCCCCTTGGGGCCTAGTTGTGCAAGATACCTTTTCTGATCCGATTCGAAAATCCAATATGGCCACCAGGCGGCCATCTTGGATTTCCCGATGAAACTTTGTTATCGCGATTTCTCAGGAACTACGGCATGGATCTTTCTCAAATTTGGTACACAGGTTCCCCTTGGGGTCTAGTTGTGCAAGATACCTTTTCTGGTCCGATTCGAAAATCCAATATGGTCACCAGGCGACCATCTTGGATTTTCCCTTGAAACATTATCGTGAATTCTCAGGAACTAATTCATGGATCTTTCTGAAATTTGGTACACAGGTCCCACAGGAGGCCTAGTTGTGCAAGATATTCTTTTCTGATCCGATTCGAAAATCCAATATGGCCACCAGGCGGCCATCTTGGATTTTCGCATGAAACTTTGTTATCGCGATTTCTCAGGAACTACTGCATGGATCTTTCTCAAATTCGGTATGCAGGTTCCTCTTGGGGTCTAGTTGTGCGAGATACCTTTTCTGGTCCGATTCGAAAATCCAATATGGCCGCCAGGCAGCCATTTTGGATTTCCGCATGAAACCTTGTTATCGCGATTTCTCAGGAACTACTGCATGGGTCTTTCTCAAATTTGGTACACAGGTTCCCCTTGGGGTCTAGTTGTGCAGGATACCTTCTCTTGTCCGATTTGAAAATACGATATGGCCACCAGGCGGTCATCTTGGATTTCCCCATGAAACTTTGTTATCACGATTTCTCAGGAACTACTGCATGGATCTTTCTCAAATTTGGTACACAGGTTCCCCTTGGAGTCTAGTTAGGCAAGGTACCTTTTTCGTCCCGATTTGAAAATCCAATATGGCTGCCAGGTGGCCATCTTGGATTTCCCCATAAAACTTTGTTATCGCGATTTCTCAGGAAGTACTTCATGGATCTCTCAAATTTGATACACAGGATCCCCATGAGGTCTAGTTGTGCAAGATACCTTTTCTGGTCCGATTCGAAAATCCAATATGGCCACCAGGCAGCCATTTTGGATTTCCCCATGAAACCTTGTTATCGCGATTTCTCAGGAACTACTGTATGGGTCTTTCTCAAATTTGGTACACAGGTTCCCCTTGGGGTCTAGTTGTGCAAGATACCTTGTCTTGTCCGATTTGAAAATACGATATGGCCACCAGGCGATCATCTTGGATTTCCCCATGAAACTTTGTTATCACGATTTCTCAGGAACTACTGCATGGATCTTTCTCAAATTTGGTACACAGGTTCCCCTTGGAGTCTAGTTAGGCAAGGTACCTTTTTCGACCCGATTTGAAAATCCAATATGGCTGCCAGGTGGCCATCTTGGATTTCCCCATAAAACTTTGTTATCGCGATTTCTCCGGAACTACTGCATGGATCTTTCTCAACTTTGATACGCAGGTTCACCTTGGGGTCTAGTTGTGCAAGATATCGGTTTTGGTCTGATTCGAAAATCCAAGGTACGCTTCAAATTAATAAGGTATTCCCGAGTTGTGCCGTTGCATCACAAGAGTCGGCGGATCAAACGGTGGGGGCATATTCCATATATTGATCCGATTCGAAAATCCAATATGGCCACCAGGCGGCCATCTTGGATTTCCCCATGAAACTTTGTTATCGCGATTTCTCAGGAACTACTGCATGGATCTTTCTCAAATTTGGTACACAGGGGGCCTAGTTGTGCAAGATATTCTTTTTGGTCCGATTCGAAAATCCAAGTTACGCTTCAAATTAATAAGGTATTCCCGAGTTGTGACGTTGCATCACAAGAGTCAGCGGATCAAACGGTGGGGCATATTCTATATATTGAGTATAGAGAATATCCATACCTTCACCTCCTATATCAAGGAGTTCAGATGATTCGGAATTAAAATGTATTTCTTCAAATTTTAAATCAGTTTACTCTAGTCCATGCCGTTGCAAGTGAACTGCCCCACCGTTTCGTCTGCCGACGGGTCGGCTACATGAAGGGATGTCACTTCCGTCACAACTCGACAACTGTAGACTACAGGTATTTCAAAGTTTCAACATAACTGCAGGGACCGGATCCCTTCAGTATTAAGTTGTGTACCGGTGCCATCTTACTATTTTAGAGCATGGTATCTTAAAAGAGATATCTTAAAGTATTAGCATTCGTTCCTAATTATAAAATCTTAGGTACGTATGTTTCATATCTCATGCCAAATTGTCAAATAGATTTGTCTTCGCTTACAGTACCCAATGATGAAAACGAAGACGAAAGACCCTCCTTACATTCAGTTTCAGACTTTACTAACTTTGCTCATTTCACTTGTACTATAACAACCGACATCAATTACAGTTTCTAGAAATCTTGAAACTCCTGAAACTTATAAAGATAATATCTTGATGTTTTCCAGAGTCCCTTTTCCGATCTCTTTCGCTCAAAATAAATTCAAAATTCTGCAAACAAAATTACAAATCAATCGTTTGTTCTTAGTAACAGTGGACAAAAAGATCCTCTTGTCATTAGCTTACAATTATCGGACAATGGTGGGCGCCAAGATCCTTCAGGATCTCTCGTTTTTATTACCGCGATGATCTTTCATCATTGTGATACAAAACGCCATATTAAGTAATATCACTATGTACCAAGTCATACATGATCATTAATTAGATTCCAATTAAGCATAACTTACGAGAAAAAAAATGTCGACATGACACCACCCCCATTATACGAGAATTTCAGAAAATTAATAAAACTGTCTATATCTGGATATCTGTCATATTTGGTGCAGATAAGCTATTGATGTTGATATATAATGCTTATATGGGTTTTATTTTGAACGCAATAAATGTTTGAAAGGAATGAATAAAAAACTGTCAAACTGACTAATTATATCTATATTGTTTTCAAGCTACTGCGACTGTTCATTATTCTAATAAATTGTACATACGAAGTCTAATGTCTCCAGTAGATGGTACATGTTTATACCGGTATATGGTTATACTTATACTGAATTCCGCGCGTAGTCTACAGGGTAAATTACTGTTAAATTCCCCATCTCAATCTCATAACGGAATTTCAGAAAATTGAGCAAACTGGACACAGAGCCGTACTCCTCATACTTGGTATAAAGATGTACAATTCGTGTCTGTGTGTGAAGCTGTTCATACTGCCCAAAGTCAATAAAGTCTCGAAAAGGGAAACTGTCCCTAAATCTGAGTTATTACATATATTTATCTCAGTTTATCCCGATCTTTGCGTATTCTTTTCAAATATACCCACTGGATGTCACGAAAGGGGAACCCAAATGGAAATAAAAACTTCTGGAAATGTTAAAATGTATTTCATGAAAATATTCCTAGTTGCTGAGATATTGATTACACTTCAAAGATTTTGGGTCTGGTACAAATTTGGTATGCAAATGAGCATTGGTCACGTCACGCAGTGATCTAGAGATAATTAGCTCGACAAATAATACCATCAAGATATAATTACTTTCTATATTATACCTTGGTTCGAAAGTGAGCATTTACATATATTTCCTGAGCATCACTGTTACTTCAAAAACAGTGCATGTGTTGTGTGAAATTCTGTCAATGTTACTGCTTCTTTTGGTGAAGACCAAATGCGTCACAATATGACATAAATTAGCGCCATTACAGATGATTGAAGTTGTCAGAATTGAACAAGAGCGAGTACAACATTGTATGATATTGAACATGCATTTCAATGGGTCTTCTAATCCCTCCGTCATGGTACTTCTCCGCTATATTACATCCCAGGTTTATCATGGTACTTCTCCGTCATATTACATCCCAGATGTATCATGGTGCTTCTCCGCTATCTTACATCCCAGGTGTATCATGGTATTTCTCCGCTATATTATATCCCAGGTGTATCATGGTGTTTCTCCGCTATATTACATCCCAGGTTCATCATGGTACTTCTCCGCTATATTACATCCCAGGTGTATCATGGTGCTTCTCCGCTATATTACATCCCAGGTGTATCATGGTACTTCTCCGTCATATTACATCCCAGGTGTATCATGGTATTTCTCCGCTATATTACATCCCAGGTGTATCATGGTACTTCTCCGCTATATTACATCCCAGGTGTATCATGGTATTTCTCTGCTATATTACATCCCAGGTTTATCACGGTACTTATCCGTCATATTACATCCAAGGTGTATCATGGTATTTCTCTGCTATATTACATCCCAGGTTTATCATGGTACTTCTCCGTCATATTACATCCCGGGTGTATCATGGTATATCTCCGTTATATTACATCCCAGGTGTACCATGGTATATCTCCGTTATATTACATCCCAGGTGTATCATGGTGCTTCTCCGTCATATTACATCCCATGCACGTGTATCTTGGTATTTCTCCGTCATATTACATTCCCGGTGTAACATGGTACTTCTCCGTCATATTACATCCCAGGTGTATCATGGTATATCTCCGTCATATTACATCCCAGGTGTATCATGGTACTTCTCCGTCATATTACGTCTCATGCAGGTGTATCATGGTGATTCTCCGCTATATTACATCCCGGGTGTATCATGGTATATCTCCGTCATGTTACATCCCAGGTGTATCATGGTATCTCTCCGTGATATTACATCCCAGGTGTATCGTGGTATATCTCCGTCATATTACATCCCATGCAGGTGTATCATGGTATTTCTCCGTCATATTACATTCCCGGTGTAACAGGGTACTTCTCCGTCATATTACATCCTAGGTGTATCATGGTATATCTCCGTGATATTACATCCCAGGTGTATCATGGTATATCTCCGTCATATTACGTCTCATGCAGGTATATCATGGTACTTCTCCGCTATATTACATTCCCGGTGTAACATGGTACTTCTCCGTCATATCACATCCCACGTGTATCATGGTATATCTCCGTCATATTACATCCCATGCAGGTGTATCATGGTATTTCTCCGTCATATTACATTCCCGGTGTAACATGGTACTTCTCCGTCATATTACATCCCAGGTGTATCATGGTATATCTCCGTGATATTACATCCCAGGTGTATCATGGTATATCTCCGTCATATTACGTCTCATGCAGGTATATCATGGTATTTCTCCGCTATATTACATTCCCGGTGTAACATGGTACTTCTCCGTCATATTACATCCCAGGTGTATCATGGTATATCTCCGTCATATTACATCCCATGCAGGTGTATCATGGTATTTCTCCGTCATATTACATTCACGGTGTAACATGGTATCTCTCCGTCATATTACATCCCAGGTGTATCACGGTATCTCTCCGTCATATTACATTCCCGGTGTAACATGGTACTTCTCCGTCATATTACATTCCCGGTGTAACATGGTACTTCTTCGTCATATTACATCCCAGGTGTATCATGGTATTTCTCCGTCATATTACATTCCCGGTGTAACATGGTACTTCTCCGTCATATTACATCCCAGGTGTATCATGGTATATCTTCGTCATATTACATCCCATGCAGGTGTATCATGGTATCTCTCCGTCATATTACATCCCAGGTGTATCATGGTATCCCTCCGTCATATTACATCCCAGGTGTATCATGGTATTTCTCCGTCATATTACATCCCAGGTGTATCATGGTATTTCCCCGTCATATTACATCCCAGGTGTATCATGGTACTTCTCCGTCATATTACATCCCAGGTGTAACATGGTACTTCTCCGTCATATTACATCCCAGGTGTATCATGGTATATCTTCAAAGATTTTTGGATCTGGTACAAATTTGGTATGCAAATGAGCATTGGTCACGTCACGCAGTGATCTAGAGATAATTAGCTCGACAAATAATACCATCAAGATATAATTACTTTCTATATTATACCTTGGTTCGAAAGTGAGCATTTACATATATTTCCTGAGCATCACTGTTACTTCAAAAACAGTGCATGTGTTGTGTGAAATTCTGTGAATGTTACTGTTTCTTTTGGTGAAGACCAAATGTGTCACAATATGACATAAATTAGCGCCATTACAGATGATTGAAGTTGTCAGAATTGAACAAGAGCGAGTACAACATTGTATGATATTGAACATGCATTTCAATGGGTCTTCTAATCCCTCCGTCATGGTTTCTCCACTATATCACATCCCAGGTTTATCATGGTACTTCTCCGTCATATTACATCCCAGGTGTATCATGGTGCTTCTCCGCTATATTACATTCCAGGTGTATCATGGTACTTCTCCGCTATATTACATCCCAGGTGTATCATGGTACTTCTCCGCTATATTACATCCCAGGTGTATCATGGTGCTTCTCCGCTATATTACATCCCAGGTGTATCATGGTGCTTCTCCGCTATATTACATCCCAGGTGTAACATGGTACTTCTCTGCTATATTACATCCCAGGTGTATCATGGTGCTTCTCCGCTATATTACATTCCAGGTGTATCATGGTACTTCTCTGCTATATTACATCCCAGGTGTAACATGGTACTTCTCTGCTATATTACATCCCAGGTGTATCATGGTACTTCTCCGCTATATTACATCCCAGGTGTATCATGGTACTTCTCCGCTATATTACATCCCAGGTGTATCATGGTGCTTCTCCGCTATATTACATCCCCGGTGTATCATGGTGCTTCTCCGCTATATTACATCCCAGGTGTATCATGGTGCTTCTCCGCTATATTACATCCCAGGTGTAACATGGTACTTCTCTGCTATATTACATCCCAGGTGTATCATGGTGCTTCTCCGCTATATTACATTCCAGGTGTATCATGGTACTTCTCTGCTATATTACATCCCAGGTGTAACATGGTACTTCTCTGCTATATTACATCCCAGGTGTATCATGGTGCTTCTCCGCTATATTACATCCCAGGTGTAACATGGTACTTCTCTGCTATATTACATCCCAGGTGTATCATGGTGCTTCTCCGCTATATTACATCCCAGGTGTAACATGGTACTTCTCCGCTATATTACATCCCAGGTGTATCATGGTACTTCTCCGCTATATTACATCCCAGGTGTATCATGGTGCTTCTCCGCTATATTACATCCCAGGTGTAACATGGTACTTCTCTGCTATATTACATCCCAGGTGTATCATGGTGCTTCTCCGCTATATTACATCTCAGGTGTATCATGGTGCTTCTCCGTCACATTACATCCCAGGTGTATCATGGTATTACTCCGTCATATTACGTCTCGTGCAGGTGTATCATGATGATTCTCCGCTAAATTACATCCCAGGTGTAACATGGTACTTCTCCGCTATATTACATTCCAGGTGTAACATGGTATTTCTCCGTCCTATTACATCCCAGGTGTATCATGGTATATCTTCGTCATATTACATCCCAGGTGGTATCTTTCAGTGATATTACATACCATGTGTAGCATGGCATTTCTCCGTCATATTACATCCCAGGTGTATCATGGTACTTCTCCGTCATATTACATCCCAGGTGTATCATGGCATTTCTCCGCCATATTACATCGCAGGTGTATCATGGTACTTCTCTGTCATATTACATCCCAAGTTTATCATGGTATCTCTCCGTGATATTACATCCCACGTGTATCATGGTATCTCTCCGTGACATTACATCCCAAGTGTATCATGGTATCTCTCCGTGATATTACATCTCTGGTGTATCATGGTATCTCCCAGTGATGTATCATGGTATCTCTCCGTGATATTACAACCCAGGTGCATAATGATATCTCTCCGTCATATGACATCCCAGGTGTATCATGGTATTTCTCCGTCATATTACATCCCAGGTGTATCATGGTATCTCTCCGTGATATTACATCCCAGGTATATCATGGTATCTCTCCGTGATATTACATCCCAGGAGTATCATGGTATCTCTCCGTGATATTACATCCCAGGTGTATCGTGGTATCTGTCCCTGATATTGCATCCCAGGTGTATCCTGGTATCTCTCCGTGATATTACATCCCAGGTGTATCATGGTACTTCTCCGTCATATTACATCCCAGATGTATCATGGTATCTCTCCGTGATATTGCATCCCATGTGTATTATGGTATTTCTCCGTCATATTATATCCCAGGTGTATCATGGTATCTCTCCGTGATATACATCCCAGGCGTATCATGGTACTTCTCCGTCATATTACATCCCAGGTGTATCATGGTATCTCTCCGTGATATTACATCCCAGGTGTATCGTGGTATCTCTCCGTCATATTACATCCCTGGTGTATCATGGTATCTCTCCCTGATATTACATCCCAGGTGTATCATGGTATCTCTCCGTCATATTATATCCCGGGTGTATCATGGTATCTCTCCCTGATATTACATCCCAGGTGTATCATGGTATCTCTTCGTCATATTACATCCCTGGTGTATCATGGTATCTCTCCGTGATATTACATCCCAAGTGTATCATGGTATCTCTCCGTGATATTACATCCCTGGTGTATCATGGTATCTCTCCGTGATATTACAACCCAGGTGCATAATGGTATCTCCCCGTCATATGACATCCCAGGTGAATCATGGTATTTCTCCGTCATATTACATGCCAGGTGTATCATGGTATCTCTCCGTGATATTACATCCCAGGTATATCATGGTATCTCTCCGTGATATTACATCCCAGGAGTATCATGGTATCTCTCCCTGATATTGCATCCCAGGTGTATCGTGGTATCTCTCCGTGATATTACATCCCAGGTGTATCATGGTACTTCTCCGTCATATTACATCCCAGGTGTATCATAGTATCTCTGCGTGATATTACATCCAAGGTGTATCATGGTATCTCTCCGTGATACTACATCCGAGGTGTATCGTGGTATCTTTGCGTGATATTACATCCCAGGTGTATCATGGTATCTCTCCGTGATATTACATCCCAGATGTATCATGGTATCTCTCCGTGATATTGCATCCCAGGTGTATCATGGTATTTCTCCGTCATATTATATCCCAGGTGTATCATGGTATCTCTCCGTGATATACATCCCAGGCGTATCATGGTACTTCTCCGTCATATTACATCCCAGGTGTATCATGGTATCTCTCCGTGATATTACATCCCAGGTGTACCGTGGTATCTCTCCGTCATATTACATCCCGGGTGTATCATGGTATCTCTCCCTGATATTACATCCCAAGTGTATCATGGTATCTCTGCGTCATATTACATCCCTGGTGTATCATGGTGTTTCTCCGTCATATTACATCCCAGGTGTATCATGGTATCTCTCCGTGATATTACATCCCAGGTGTATCATGGTATCTCTCCATGATATACATACCAGGTGTATCATGGTACTTCTCCGTCATGTTACATCCCAGGCGTATCAGGGTATCTCTCCGTGATATTACATCCCAGGTGTATCGTGGTATCTCTCCGTATTATTACATCCCGGGTGTATCATGGTATCTCTCCGTTATATTACACCCCAGGTGTATCATGGTATCTCTCCGTCATATTACATCCCAGGTGTATCATGGTATCTCTCCGTGATATTACATCCCAGATGTATCATGGTATCTCTCCGTCATATTACATCCCAGGTGTGTCATGGTATCTCTCCGTCAGATTACATGCCAGGTGTATCATGGTATCTCTCCGTCATATTACATCCCGGGTGTATCATGGTATCTCTCCGTCATATTGCATCCCAGGTGTATCATGGTATCTCTCTGTCATATTACATCCCAGGTGTATCATGATACTTCTTTGTCATATTACATCCCAGGTGTATCATGGTATTTCTCCGCCATATTACATCGCAGGTGTATCATGGTACTTCCCTGTCATATTACATCCCAGGTTTATCATGGTATCTCTCCGTGATATTACATCGCAAGTGTATCATGGTATCTCTCCGTGATATTACATCCCTGGTGTATCATGGTATCTCTCCGTGATATTACAACCCAGGTGCATAATGGTATCTCCCCGTCATATGACATCCCAGGTGTATCATGTTATGTCTCCGTCATATTACATGCCAGGTGTATCATGGTATCTCTCCGTGATATTACATCCCAGGTATATCATGGTATCTCTCCGTGATATTACATCCCAGGGGTATCCTTGGTATCTCTCCGTGATATACATCCCAGGCGTATCATGGTACTTCTCCGTCATATTACATCCCAGGTGTATCATGGTATCTCTCCGTGATATTACATCCCAGGTGTATCGTGGTATCTCTCCGTCATATTACATCCCAGGTGTATCATGGTATCTCTCCGTGATATTACATCCCAGGTGTATCATGGTAACTCTCTGTTATATTACATCCCGGGTGTATCATGGTATCTCTCCCTGATATTACATCCCAGGTGTATCATGGTATTTCTTCGTCATATTACATCCCTGGTGTATCATGGTATCTCTCCGTGATATTACATCCCAAGTGTATCAAGGTATCTCTCCGTGATATTACATCCCTGGTGTATCATCGTATCTCTCCGTGATATTACAACCCAGGTGCATAATGGTATCTCCCCGTCATATGACTTCCCAGGTGTATCATGGTATTTCTCCGTCATATTACATGCCAGGTGTATCATGGTATCTCGCCGTGATATTACATCCCAAGTATATCATGGTATCTCTCCGCGATATTACATCCCAGGAGTATCATGGTATCTCTCCGTGATATTACATCCCAGGTGTATCGTTGTATCTCGCCCTGATATTGCATCCCAGGTGTGTCATGGTATCTCTTCGTCAGATTACATGCCAGGTGTATCATGGTATCTCTCCGTCATATTACATCCCGCGTGTATCATGGTATCTCTCCGTCATATTGCATCCCAAGTGTATCATGGTATCTCTCTGTCATATTACACCCCGGGTGTATCATGGTATCTCTCCGTCATATTGCATCCCAGGTGTATCGTGGCATCTCTCCGTGATATTGCATCCCAGGTGTATCATGGTACTTCTCCGTCATATTACATCCCAGGTGTATCATGGCATCTCTCCCTGATATTACATCCAAGGTGTATCATGGTATCTCTCCGTGATACTACATCCGAGGTGTATCGTGGTATCTTTGCGTGATATTACATCCCAGGTGTATCATGGTATCTCTCCGTGATATTACATCCCAGATGTATCATGGTATCTCTCCGTGATATTGCATCCCAGGTGTATCATGGTATTTCTCCGTCATATTATATCCCAGGTGTATCATGGTATCTCTCCGTGATATTACATCTCAGGTGTATCATGGTATCTCTTCGTCATATTACATCCCAGATGTATCATGGCATCTCTCCGTGATATTGCATCCCAGGTGTATCATGGTATTTCTCCGTCATATTATATCCCAGGTGTATCATGGTATCTCTCCGTGATATACATCCCAGGCGTATCATGGTACTTCTCCGTCATATTACATCCCAGGTGTATCATGGTATCTCTCCGTGATATTACATCCCAGGTGTATCATGGTATCTCTCCCTGATATTACATCCCAGGTGTATCATGGTATCTCTCTGTCATATTACATCCCGGGTGTATCATGGTATATCTCTCCCTGATATTACATCCCAGGTGTATCATGGTATCTCTTCGTCATATTACATCCCTGGTGTATCATGGTGTTTCTCCGTCATATTACATCCCAGGTGTATCATGGTATCTCTCCGTGATATTACATCCCAGGTGTATCATGGTATCTCTCCATGATATACATCCCAGGTGTATCATGGTACTTCTCCGTCATGTTACATCCCAGGCGTATCAGGGTATCTCTCCGTGATATTACATCCCAGGTGTATCGTGGTATCCCTCCGTATTATTACATCCCGGGTGTATCATGGTATCTCTCCGTTATATTACATCCCAGGTGTATCATGGTATCTCTCCGTTATATTACATCCCAGGTGTATCATGGTATCTCTCCGTCATATTACATCCCAGGTGTAACATGGTATCTCTCCGTCATATTACATCCCAGGTGTATCATGGTATCTCTCCGTCATATTACATCCCAGATGTATCATGGTGTTTCTCCGCCATATTACATCGCAGGTGTATCATGGTACTTCTCTGTCATATTACATCCCAGGAGTATCATGGTATCTCTCCGTGATATTACATCCCAGGTGTATCGTTGTATCTCGCCCTGATATTGCATCCCAGGTGTGTCATGGTATCTCTTCGTCAGATTACATGCCAGGTGTATCATGGTATCTCTCCGTCATATTACATCCCGCGTGTATCATGGTATCTCTCCGTCATATTGCATCCCAAGTGTATCATGGTATCTCTCTGTCATATTACACCCCGGGTGTATCATGGTATCTCTCCGTCATATTGCATCCCAGGTGTATCGTGGCATCTCTCCGTGATATTGCATCCCAGGTGTATCATGGTACTTCTCCGTCATATTACATCCCAGGTGTATCATGGTATCTCTCCCTGATATTACATCCAAGGTGTATCATGGTATCTCTCCGTGATACTACATCCGAGGTGTATCGTGGTATCTTTCCGTGATATTACATCCCAGGTGTATCATGGTATCTCTCCGTGATATTACATCCCAGATGTATCATGGTATCTCTCCGTGATATTGCATCCCAGGTGTATCATGGTATTTCTCCGTCATATTATATCCCAGGTGTATCATGGTATCTCTCCGTGATATTACATCTCAGGTGTATCATGGTATCTCTTCGTCATATTACATCCCAGATGTATCATGGCATCTCTCCGTGATATTGCATCCCAGGTGTATCATGGTATTTCTCCGTCATATTATATCCCAGGTGTATCATGGTATCTCTCCGTGATATACATCCCAGGCGTATCATGGTACTTCTCCGTCATATTACATCCCAGGTGTATCATGGTATCTCTCCGTGATATTACATCCCAGGTGTATCATGGTATCTCTCCCTGATATTACATCCCAGGTGTATCATGGTATCTCTCTGTCATATTACATCCCGGGTGTATCATGGTATATCTCTCCCTGATATTACATCCCAGGTGTATCATGGTATCTCTTCGTCATATTACATCCCTGGTGTATCATGGTGTTTCTCCGTCATATTACATCCCAGGTGTATCATGGTATCTCTCCGTGATATTACATCCCAGGTGTATCATGGTATCTCTCCATGATATACATCCCAGGTGTATCATGGTACTTCTCCGTCATGTTACATCCCAGGCGTATCAGGGTATCTCTCCGTGATATTACATCCCAGGTGTATCGTGGTATCCCTCCGTATTATTACATCCCGGGTGTATCATGGTATCTCTCCGTTATATTACATCCCAGGTGTATCATGGTATCTCTCCGTTATATTACATCCCAGGTGTATCATGGTATCTCTCCGTCATATTACATCCCAGGTGTAACATGGTATCTCTCCGTCATATTACATCCCAGGTGTATCATGGTATCTCTCCGTCATATTACATCCCAGATGTATCATGGTGTTTCTCCGCCATATTACATCGCAGGTGTATCATGGTACTTCTCTGTCATATTACATCCCAGGTTTATCATGGTATCTCTCCGTGATATTACATCCCAAGTGTATCATGGTATCTCCCCGTCATATGACATCCCAGGTGTATCATGGTATGTCTCCGTCATATTACATGCCAGGTGTATCTTGGTATCTCTCCGTGATATTACATCCCAGGTATATCATGGTATCTCTCCGTGATATTACATCCCAGGAGTATCATGGTATCTCTCCGTGATATTACATCCCAGGTGTATCGTTGTATCTCTCCCTGATATTGCATCCCAGGTGTATCGTGGTATCTCTCCGTGATATTACATCCCAGGTGTATCATGGTACTTCTCCGTCATATTACATCCCAGGTGTATCATGGTATCTCTCCGTGATATTACATCCAAGGTGTATCATGGTATCTCTCCGTGATACTACATCCGAGGTGTATCGTGATATCTTACCGTGATATTACATCCCAGGTGTATCATGGTATCTCTCCGTCATATTATATCCCAGGTGTATCATGGTATCTCTCCGTGATATACATCCCAGGCGTATCATGGTACTTCTTCTCCGTCATATTACATCCCAGGTGTATCATGGTATCTCTCCGTGATATTACATCCCAGGTGTATCGTGGTATCTCTCCGTCATATTACATCCCGGGTGTATCATGGTATCTCTCCCTGATATTACATCCCAGGTGTATCATGGTATCTCTTCGTCATATTACATCCCTGGTGTGTCATGGTATCTCTCCGTGATATTACATCCCAAGTGTATCATGGTATCTCTCCGTGATATTACATCCCTGGTGTATCATGGTATCTCTCCGTGATATTACAACCCAGGTGCATAATGGTATCTCCCCATCGTATGACATCCCAGGTGTATCATAGTATTTCTCCGTCATATTACATGCCAGGTGTATCATGGTATCTCTCCGTGATATTACATCCCAGGTATATCATGGTATCTCTCCGTGATATTACATCCCAGGAGTATCATGGTATCTCTCCGTGATATTACATCCCAGGTGTATCGTTGTATCTCTCCCTGATATTGCATCCCAGGTGTATCGTGGTATCTCTCCGTGATATTACATCCCAGGTGTATCATGATACTTCTCCGTCATATTACATCCCAGGTGTATCATGGTATCTCTCCGTGATATTACATCTAGGGTGTATCATGGTATCTCTCCGTGATACTACATCCGAGGTGTATCGTGGTATCTTTCCGTGATATTACATCCCAGGTGTATCATGGTATCTCTCCGTGATATTACATCCCAGATGTATCATGGTATCTCTCCGTGATATTGCATCCCAGGTGTATCATGGTATCTCTCCGTGATATTACATCCCAGGTGTATCATGGTACTTCTCCGTCATATTACATCCCAGGTGTATCATGGTATCTCTCCGTGATATTACATCTAGGGTGTATCATGGTATCTCTCCGTGATACTACATCCGAGGTGTATCGTGGTATCTCTCCGTGATATACATCCCAGGCGTATCATGGTACTTCTCCGTCATATTACATCCCAGGTGTATCATGGTATCTCTCCGTGATATTACATCCCAGGTGTATCGTGGTATCTCTCCGTCATATTACATCCCGGGTGTATCATGGTATCTCTCCCTGATATTACATCCCAGGTGTATCATGGTATCTCTCCGTCATATTACATCCCGGGTGTATCATGGTATCTCTTCGTCATATTACATCCCTGGTGTATCATGGTGTTTCTCCGTCATATTAAATCCCAGGTGTATCATGGTATCTCTCCGTGATATTACATCCCAGGTGTATCATGGTATCTCTCCATGATATACATCTCAGGTGTATCATGATACTTCTCCGTCATGTTACATCCCAGGCGTATCAGGGTATCTCTCCGTGATATTACATCCCAGGTGTATCGCGGTATCTCTCCGTCATATTACATCCCGGGTGTGTCATGGTATCTCTCCGTGATATTACATCCCAGATGTATCATGGTATCTCTCCGTGATATTGCATCCCAGGTGTATCATGGTACTTCTCCGTGATATTACATCCCAGGAGTATCATGGTATCTCTCCGTGATATACATCCCAGGTGTATCATGGTACTTCTCCGTCATGTTACATCCCAGGTGTATCATGGTATCTCTCCGTGATATTACATCCCAGGTGTATCGTGGTATCTCTCCGTCATATTACATCCCGGGTGTACCATGGTATCTCTCCGTCATATTACATCCCTGGTGTATCATGGTATCTCTCCGTCATATTACATCCCGGGTGTATCATGGTATCTCTCCGTGATATTACATCCCAGGTGTATCGTGGTATCTCTCCGTGATGTTACATCCCAGGTGTATCATGGTATCTCTCCGTCATATTACATCCCGGATGTATCATGGTATCTCTCCGTCATATTACATCCAGGGTGCATCATGGTATCTCTCCGTCATATTACATCCCGGGTGTATCATGGTATCTCTCCGTGATATTACATCCCAGGTGTATCGTGGTATCTCTCCGTCATATTACATCCCGGGTGTATCATGGTATCTCTCCGTGATATTACATCCCAGGTATATCATGGTATCTCTCCGTGATATTACATCCCAGGAGTATCATGGTATCTCTCTGTGATATTACATCCCTGGTGCATCGTGGTATCTCTCCGTGATATTACATCCCAGGTGTATCATGGTACTTCTCCGTCATATTACATCCCAGGTGTATCATGGTATCTCTCCGTGATATTACATCCAAGGTGTATCATGGTATCTCTCCGTGATACTACATCCGAGGTGTATCGTGGTATCTTTCCGTGATATTACATCCCAGGTGTATCATGCTATCTCTCCGTGATATTACATCCCAGATGTATCACGGTATCTCTCCGTGATATTGCATCCCAGGTGTATCATGGTATTTCTCCGTCATATTATATCCCAGGTGTAACATGGTATCTCTCCGTGATATTACATCCCAGGTGTATCGTGGTATCTCTCCGTCATATTACATCCCGGGTGTATCATGGTATATCTCCCTGATATTACATCCCAGGTGTATCATGGTATCTCTCCGTCATATTACATCCCGGGTGTATCATGGTATCTCTCCCTGATATTACATCCCAGGTGTATCATGGTATCTCTTCGTCATATTACATCCCTGGTGTATCATGGTGTTTCTCCGTCATATTGCATCGCAGGTGTATCATGGTGTCTCTCCGTGATATTACATCCCGGGTGTATCATGATATCTCTCCCTGATATTACATCCCAGGTGTATCATGGTATCTCTTCGCCATATTACATCCCTGGTGTATCATGGTATCTCTCCGTGATATTACATCCCAAGTGTATCATGGTATCTCTCCGTGATATTACATCCCTGGTGTATCATGGTATCTCTCCGTGATATTACAACCCAGGTGCATAATGGTACCTCCCCGTCATATGACATCCCAGGTGTATCATGGTATTTCTCCGTCATATTACATGCCAGGTGTATCATGGTATCTCTCCGTGATATTACATCCAGGTATATCATGGTATCTCTCCGTGATATTACATCCCAGGTGTATCGTTGTATCTCTCCCTGATATTGCATCCCAGGTGTATCGTGGTATTTCTCCGTCATATTACATCCCAGGTGTATCATGGTATCTCTCCGTGATATTACATCCCATGAGTATCATGGTATCTCTCCGTGATATTACATCCCAGGTGTATCGTTGTATCTCTCCCTGATATTGCATCCCAGGTGTATCGTGGTATCTCTCCGTGATATTACATCCCAGGTGTATCATGGTACTTCTCCGTCATATTACATCCCAGGTGTATCGTGGTATATCTCTGTGATATTACATCCAAGATGTATCATGGTATCTCTCCGTGACACTACATCCGAGGTGTATCGTGGTATCTTTCCGTGATATTACATCCCAGGTGTATCATGGTATCTCTCCGTGATATTACATCCCAGATGTATCATGGTATCTCTCCATGATATTGCATCCCAGGTGTATCATGGTATTTCTCCGTCATATTATATCCCAGGTGTATCATGGTATCTCTCCGTGATATACATCCCAGGCGTATCATGGTACTTCTCCGTCATATTACACCCCAGGTGTATCATGGTATCTCTCCGTGATATTACATCCCAGGTGTATCGTGGTATCTCTCCGTCATATTACATCCCGGGTGTATCATGGCATCTCTCCCTGATATTACATCCCAGGTGTATCATGGTATCTCTTCGTCATATTACATCCCTGGTGTATCATGGTGTTTCTCCGTCATATTACATCCCAGGTGTATCATGGTATCTCTCCGTGATATTACATCCCAGGTGTATCATTGTATCTCTCCATGATATACATCCCAGGTGTATCATGGTACTTCTCCGTCATGTTACATCCCAGGCGTATCAGGGTATCTTTCCGTGATATTACATCCCAGGTGTATCGTGGTATCTCTCCGTCATATTACATCCCGGGTGTGTCATGGTATCTCTCCGTGATATTACATCCCAGATGTATCATGGTATCTCTCCGTGATATTGCATCCCATGTGTATCATGGTACTTCTCCGTGATATTACATCCCAGGAGTATCATGGTATCTCTCCGTGATATACATCCCAGGTGTATCATGGTACTTGTCCGTCATATTACATCCCAGGTGTATCATGGTATCTCTCTGTGATATTACATCCCAGGTGTATCGTGGTATCTCCCCATCATATTACATCCCGGGTGTATCATGGTATCTCTCCGTCATATCACATCCCAGATGTATCATGGTATCTCTCCGTGGTATTGCATCCCAGGTGTATCATGGTATCTCTCCGTGATATTACATCCCAGGTGTATCATGGTACTTCTCCGTCATATTACATCCCAGGTGTATCATGGTATCTCTCCGTGATATTACATCTAGGGTGTATCATGGTATCTCTCCGTGATACTACATCCGAGGTGTATCGTGGTATCTCTCCGTGATATACATCCCAGGCGTATCATGGTACTTCTCCGTCATATTACATCCCAGGTGTATCATGGTATCTCTCCGTGATATTACATCCCAGGTGTATCGTGGTATCTCTCCGTCATATTACATCCCGGGTGTATCATGATATCTCTTCGTCATATTACATCCCTGGTGTATCATGGTGTTTCTCCGTCATATTACATCCCATGTGTATCATGGTATCTCTCCGTGATATTACATCCCAGGTGTATCATGGTATCTCTCCATGATATACATCTCAGGTGTATCATGATACTTCTCCGTCATGTTACATCCCAGGCGTATCAGGGTATCTCTCCGTGATATTACATCCCAGGTGTATCGCGGTATCTCTCCGTCATATTACATCCCGGGTGTGTCATGGTATCTCTCCGTGATATTACATCCCAGATGTATCATGGTATCTCTCCGTGATATTGCATCCCAGGTTTATCATGGTACTTCTCCGTGATATTACATCCCAGGAGTATCATGGTATCTCTCCGTGATATACATCCCAGGTGTATCATGGTACTTCTCCGTCATATTACATCCCAGGTGTATCATGGTATCTCTCCGTGATATTACATCCCAGGTGTATCGTGGTATCTCTCCGTCATATTACATCCCGGTTGTACCATGGTATCTCTCCGTCATATTACATCCCTGGTGTATCATGGTATCTCTCCGTCATATTACATCCCGGGTGTATCATGGTATCTCTCCGTGATATTACATCCCAGGTGTATCGTGGTATCTCTCCGTGATGTTACATCCCAGGTGTATCATGGTATCTCTCCGTCATATTACATCCCGGATGTATCATGGTATCTCTCCGTCATATTACATCCCGGGTGTATCATGGTATCTCTCCGTCATATTACATCCCGGGTGTATCATGGTATCTCTCCGTGATATTACATCCCAGGTGTATCGTGGTATCTCTCCGTCATATTACATCCCGGGTGTATGATGGTATCTCTCCGTGATATTACATCCCAGGTATATCATGGTATCTCTCCGTGATATTACATCCCAGGAGTATCATGGTATCTCTCTGTGATATTACATCCCAGGTGTATCGTGGTATCTCTCCGTGATATTACATCCCAGGTGTATCATGGTACTTCTCCGTCATATTACATCCCAGGTGTATCATGGTATCTCTCCGTGATATTACATTCAAGGTGTATCATGGTATCTCTCCGTGATACTACATCCGAGGTGTATCGTGGTATCTTTCCGTGATATTACATCCCAGGTGTATCATGCTATCTCTCCGTGATATTACATCCCAGATGTATCACGGTATCTCTCCGTGATATTGCATCCCAGGTGTATCATGGTATTTCTCCGTCATATTATATCCCAGGTGTAACATGGTATCTCTCCGTGATATTACATCCCAGGTGTATCGTGGTATCTCTCCGTCATATTACATCCCGGGTGTATCATGGTATATCTCCCTGATATTACATCCCAGGTGTATCATGGTATCTCTCCGTCATATTACATCCCGGGTGTATCATGGTATCTCTCCCTGATATTACATCCCAGGTGTATCATGGTATCTCTTCGTCATATTACATCCCTGGTGTATCATGGTGTTTCTCCGTCATATTGCATCGCAGGTGTATCATGGTGTCTCTCCGTGATATTACATCCCGGGTGTATCATGATATCTCTCCCTGATATTACATCCCAGGTGTATCATGGTATCTCTTCGCCATATTACATCCCTGGTGTATCATGGTATCTCTCCGTGATATTACATCCCAAGTGTATCATGGTATCTCTCCGTGATATTACATCCCTGGTGTATCATGGTATCTCTCCGTGATATTACAACCCAGGTGCATAATGGTATCTCCCCGTCATATGACATCCCAGGTGTATCATGGTATTTCTCCGTTATATTACATGCCAGGTGCATCATGGTATCTCTCCGTGATATTACATCCCAGGTATATCATGGTATCTCTCCGTGATATTACATCCCAGGTGTATCGTTGTATCTCTCCCTGATATTGCATCCCAGGTGTATCGTGGTATTTCTCCGTCATATTACATCCCAGGTGTATCATGGTATCTCTCCGTGATATTACATCCCATGAGTATCATGGTATCTCTCCGTGATATTACATCCCAGGTGTATCGTTGTATCTCTCCCTGATATTGCATCCCAGGTGTATCGTGGTATCTCTCCGTGATATTACATCCCAGGTATATCATGGTACTTCTCCGTCATATTACATCCCAGGTGTATCATGGTATATCTCCGTGATATTACATCCAAGATGTATCATGGTACCTCTCCGTGATACTACATCCAAGGTGTATCGTGGTATCTTTCCGTGATATTACATCCCAGGTGTATCATGGTATCTCTTCGTGATATTACATCCCAGATGTATCATGGTATCTCTCCGTGATATTGCATCCCAGGTGTATCATGGTATTTCTCCGTCATATTATATCCCAGGTGTATCATGGTATCTCTCCGTGATATACATCCCAGGCGTATCATGGTACTTCTCCGTCATATTACATCCCAGGTGTATCATGGTATCTCTCCGTGATATTACATCCCAGGTGTATCGTGGTATCTCTCCGTCATATTACCTCCCGGGTGTATCATGGTATCTCTCCCTGATATTACATCCCAGGTGTATCATGGTATCTCTCCGTCATATTACATCCCGGGTGTATCATGGTATCTCTCCCTGATATTACATCCCAGGTGTATCATCGTATCTCTTCGTCATATTACATCGCTGGTGTATCATGGTATTTCTCCGTCATATTACATCCCAGGTGTATCGTGGTATCTCTCCGTGATATTACATCACAGGTGTATCATGGTATCTCTCCGTGATATTACATCCCAGGTGTATCATGGTACTTCTCCGTCATATTACATCCCAGGTGTATCATGGTATCTCTCCGTGATATTACCTCTAGGGTGTATCATGGTATCTCTCCGTGATACTACATCCGAGGTGTATCGTGGTATCTCTCCGTGATATACACCCCAGGCGTATCATGGTACTTCTCCGTCATATTACATCCCAGGTGTATCATGGTATCTCTCCGTGATATTACATCCCAGGTGTATCGTGGTATCTCTCCGTCATATTACATCCCGGGTGTATCATGATATCTCTTCGTCATATTACATCCCTGGTGTATCATGGTGTTTCTCCGTCATATTACATCCCATGTGTATCATGGTATCTCTCCGTGATATTACATCCCAGGTGTATCATGGTATCTCTCCATGATATACATCTCAGGTGTATCATGATACTTCTCCGTCATGTTACATCCCAGGCGTATCAGGGTATCTCTCCGTGATATTACATCCCAGGTGTATCGCGGTATCTCTCCGTCATATTACATCCCGGGTGTGTCATGGTATCTCTCCGTGATATTACATCCCAGATGTATCATGGTATCTCTCCGTGATATTGCATCCCAGGTGTATCATGGTACTTCTCCGTGATATTACATCCCAGGAGTATCATGGTATCTCTCCGTGATATACATCCCAGGTGTATCATGGTACTTCTCCGTCATGTTACATCCCAGGTGTATCATGGTATCTCTCCGTGATATTACATCCCAGGTGTATCGTGGTATCTCTCCGTCATATTACATCCCGGGTGTACCATGGTATCTCTCCGGCATATTACATCCCTGGTGTATCATGGTATCTCTCCGTCATATTACATCCTGGGTGTATCATGGTATCTCTCCGTGATATTACATCCCAGGTGTATCGTGGTATCTCTCCGTGATGTTACATCCCAGGTGTATCATGGTATCTCTCCGTCATATTACATCCCGGGTGTATCATGGTATCTCTCCGTCATATTACATCCCGGGTGTATCATGGTATCTCTCCGTCATATTACATCCCGGGTGTATCATGGTATCTCTCCGTGATATTACATCCCAGGTGTATCGTGGTATCTCTCCGTCATATTACATCCCGGGTGTATCATGGTATCTCTCCGTGATATTACATCCCAGGTATATCATGGTATCTCTCCGTGATATTACATCCCAGGAGTATCATGGTATCTCTCTGTGATATTACATCCCAGGTGTATCGTGGTATCTCTCCGTGATATTACATCCCAGGTGTATCATGGTACTTCTCCGTCATATTACATCCCAGGTGTATCATGGTATCTCTCCGTGATATTACATTCAAGGTGTATCATGGTATCTCTCCGTGATACTACATCCGAGGTGTATCGTGGTATCTTTCCGTGATATTACATCCCAGGTGTATCATGGTATCTCTCCGTGATATTACATCCCAGATGTATCACGGTATCTCTCCGTGATATTGCATCCCAGGTGTATCATGGTATTTCTCCGTCATATTATATCCCAGGTGTAACATGGTATCTCTCCGTGATATTACATCCCAGGTGTATCGTGGTATCTCTCCGTCATATTACATCCCGGGTGTATCATGGTATATCTCCCTGATATTACATCCCAGGTGTATCATGGTATCTCTCCGTCATATTACATCCCGGGTGTATCATGGTATCTCTCCCTGATATTACATCCCAGGTGTATCATGGTATCTCTTCGTCATATTACATCCCTGGTGTATCATGGTGTTTCTCCGTCATATTACATCGCAGGTGTATCATGGTGTCTCTCCGTGATATTACATTCCGGGTGTATCATGATATCTCTCCCTGATATTACATCCCAGGTGTATCATGGTATCTCTTCGCCATATTACATCCCTGGTGTATCTTGGTATCTCTCCGTGATATTACATCCCAAGTGTATCATGGTATCTCTCCGTGATATTACATCCCTGGTGTATCATGGTATCTCTCCGTGATATTACAACCCAGGTGCATAATGGTATCTCCCCGTCATATGACATCCCAGGTGTATCATGGTATTTCTCCGTTATATTACATGCCAGGTGTATCATGGTATCTCTCCGTGATATTACATCCCAGGTATATCATGATATCTCTCCGTGATATTACATCCCAGGTGTATCGTTGTATCTCTCCCTGATATTGCATCCCAAGTGTATCGTGGTATTTCTCCGTCATATTACATCCCAGGTGTATCATGGTATCTCTCCGTGATATTACATCCCATGAGTATCATGGTATCTCTCCGTGATATTACATCCCAGGTGTATCGTTGTATCTCTCCCTGATATTGCATCCCAGGTGTATCGTGGTATCTCTCCGTGATATTACATCCCAGGTATATCATGGTACTTCTCCGTCATATTACATCCCAGGTGTATCATGGTATATCTCCGTGATATTACATCCAAGATGTATCATGGTATCTCTCCGTGATACTACATCCGAGGTGTATCGTGGTATCTTTCCGTGATATTACATCCCAGGTGTATCATGGTATCTCTTCGTGATATTACATCGCAGATGTATCATGATATCTCTCCGTGATTTTGCATCCCAGGTGTATCATGGTATTTCTCCGTCATATTATATCCCAGGTGTATCATGGTATCTCTCCGTGATATACATCCCAGGCGTATCATGGTACTTCTCCGTCATATTACATCCCAGGTGTATCATGGTATCTCTCCGTGATATTGCATCCCAGGTGTATCGTGGTATCTCTCCGTCATATTACATCCCGGGTGTATCATGGTATCTCTCCCTGATATTACATCCCAGGTGTATCATGGTATCTCTCCGTCATATTACAACCCGGGTGTATCATGGTATCTCTCCCTGATATTACATCCGAGGTGTATCATCGTATCTCTTCGTCATATTACATCCCTGGTGTATCATGGTATTTCTCCGTCATATTACATCCCAGGTGTATCATGGTATCTCTCCGTGATATTACATCCCAGGTGTATCATGGTATCTCTCCATGATATAAATCCCAGGTGTATCATGGTACTTCTCCGTCATGTTACATCCCAGGCGTATCAGGGTATCTCTCCGTGATATTACATCCCAGGTGTATCGTGGTATCTCTCCGTCATATTACATCCCGGGTGTGTCATGGTATCTCTCCGTGATGTTACATCCCAGATGTATCATGGTATCTCTTCGTGATATTGCATCCCAGGTGTATCATGGTACTTCTCCGTGATATTACATCCCAGGAGTATCATGGTATCTCTCCGTGATATACATCCCAGGCGTATCATGGTACTTCTCCGTCATATTACATCCCAGGTGTATCATGGTATCTCTCCGTGATATTACATCCCAGGTGTATCGTGGTATCTCTCCGTCATATTACATCCCGGGTGTATCATGGTATCTCTCCCTGATATTACATCCCAGGTGTATCATGGTATCTCTCCATCACATTACATCCCCGGTGTATCATGGTATCTCTCCCTGATATTACATCCCAGGTGTATCATGGTATCTCTTCGTCATATTACATCCCTGGTGTATCATGGTGTTTCTCCGTCATATTACAACCCAGGTGTATCATGGTATCTCTCCGTGATATTACATCCCAGGTGTATCATAGTATCTCTCCATGATATACATCCCAGGTGTATCATGGTACTTCTCCGTCATGTTACATCCCAGGCGTATCAGGGTATCTCTCCGTGATATTACATCCCAGGTGTATCGTGGTATCTCTCCGTCATATTACATCCCGGGTGTGTCATGGTATCTCTCCGTGATATTACATCCCAGATGTATCATGGTATCTCTCCGTGATATTGCATCCCATGTGTATCATGGTACTTTTCCGTGATATTACATCCCAGGAGTATCATGGTATCTCTCCGTGATATACATCCCAGGTGTATCATGGTACTTCTCCGTCATATTACATCCCAGGTGTATCATGGTATCTCTCCGTGATATTACATCCCAGGTGTATCGTGGTATCTCTCCGTCATATTACATCCCGGGTGTATCATGGTATCTCTCCGTCATATTACATGCCAGGTGTATCATGGTATCTCTCCGATATATTACATCCCGGATGTATCATGGTATCTCTCCGTCATATTACATCCCAGGTGTATCATGGTATCTCTCCGTGATGTTACATCCCAGGTGTATCATGGTATCTCTCCGTCATATTACATTCCGGGTGTATCATGGTATCTCTCCGTGATATTACATCTCAGGTGTATCATGGAACTTCTCCGTCATATTACATCCCAGGTGTATCATGGTATCTCTCCGTGATATTACATCCCAGGTGTATCGTTGTATCTCTCCCTGATATTGCATCCCAGGTGTATCGTGGTATCTTTTCGTGATATTACATCCCAGGTGTATCAGGGTATCTCTCCGTGATATTACATCCCAGATGTATCATGGTATCTCTCCGTGATATTGCATCCCAGCTGTATCATGTTATTTCTCCGTCATATTATATCCCAGGTGTATCATGGTATCTCTCCGTGATATACATCCCAGGCGTATCATGGTACTTCTCCGTCATATTACATCCCAGGTGTATCATGGTATCTCTCCGTGATATTATATCCCAGGTGTATCGTGGTATCTCTCCGTCATATTACATCCCGGCCGTATCATGGTATCTCTCCCTGATATTACACCCCAGATGTATCATGGTATCTCTCCGTCATATTACATCCCAGGTGTATCATGGTATCTCTCCGTGATATTACATCCCAGGTGTATCGTGGTATCTCTCCGTCATATTACATCCCGGGTGTATCATGGTATCTCTCCCTGATATTACATCCCAGGTGTATCATGGTATCTCTCCGTCATATTACATCCCGGGTGTATCATGGTATCTCTCCCTGATATTACATCCCAGGTCTATCATGGTATATCTTCGTCATATTACATCCCTGGTGTATCATGGTGTTTCTCCGTCATATTACATCCGAGGTGTATCATGGTATCTCTCCATGATATACATCCCAGGTGTATCATGGTACTTCTCCGTCATGTTACATCCCAGGCGTCTCAGGGTATCTCTCCGTGATATTACATCCCAGGTGTATCATGGTATCTCTCCGCCATATTACATCCCAGGTGTATCATGGTATCTCTCCGTCATATTACATCCCAGGTGTATCATGGTATCTCTCAGTGATATTACATCCAAGGTGTATCATGGTATCTCTCCGTCATATTACATCCGAGGTTTATCGTGGTATCTTTCCGTGATATTACATCACAGGTGTATCATGATATTTCTCTGTCATATTACATCCCAGATGTATCATGGTATCTCTCCGTGATATTACATCCCAGGAGTATCATGGCATCTCTCCGTGATATACATCCCAGGTGTATCATAGTACTTCTCCGTCATATTACATCCCAGGTGTATCATGGTATCTTTCCGTCATATTACATCCCGGGTGTATCATATTATCTCTCCGTGATATTACATCCCAGGTGTATCATGGTATCTCCCCGTCATATGACATCCCAGGTGTATCATGGTATTTCTCCGTCATATTACATGCCAGGTGTATCATAGTATCTCTCCGTGATATTACATCCCAGGTATATCATGCTATCTCTCCGTGATATTACATCCCAGGAGTATCATGGTATCTCTCCGTGATATTACATTCCAGATGTATCGTTGTATCTCTCCCTGATATTGCATCCCAGATGTATCGAGGTATCTCTCCGTGATATTACATCCCAGGTGTATCATGGTACTTCTCCGTCATATTACATCCCAGGTGTATCATGGTATATCTCCGTGATATTACATCCAAGGTGTATCATGGTATCTCTCCGTGATACTACATCCGAGGTGTATAGTGGTATCTTTCCGTGATATTACATCCCAGGTGTATCATGGTATCTCTCCGTGATATTACATCCCAGATGTATCATGGTATCTCTCCGTGATATTGCATCCCAGGTGTATCATTGTATTTCTCCGTCATATTATATCCCAGGTGTATCATGGTATCTCTCCGTGATATACATCCCAGGCGTATCATGGTACTTCTCCGTCATATTACATCCCAGGTGTATCATGGTATCTCTCCGTGATATTACATCCCAGGTGTATCGTGGTATCTCTCCGTCATATTACATCCCGGGTGTATCATGGTATCTCTCCCTGATATTACATCCCAGGTGTATCATGGTATCTCTCCGTCATATTACATCCCGGGTGTATCATGGTATCTCTCCCTGATATTACATCCCAGGTGTATCATGGTATCTCTTCGTCATATTACATCCCTGGTGTATCATGGTGTTTCTCCGTCATATTACATCCCAGGTGTATCATGGTATCTCTCCGTGATATTACATCCCAGGTGTATCATGGTATCTCTCCATGATATACATCCCAGGTGTATCATGGTACTTCTCCGTCATGTTACATCCCAGGCGTCTCAGGGTATCTCTCCGTGATATTACATCCCAGGTGTATCATGGTATCTCTCCGTCATATTACATCCCAGGTGTATCATGGTATCTCTCCGTCATATTACATCCCAGGTGTATCATGGTATCTCTCAGTGATATTACATCCAGGGTGTATCATGGTATCTCTCCGTCATATTACATCCGAGGTTTATCGTGGTATCTTTCCGTGATATTACATCCCAGGTGTATCATGGTATTTCTCTGTCATATTACATCCCAGATTTATCATGGTATCTCTCCGTGATATTACATCCCAGGAGTATCATGGCATCTCTCCGTGATATACATCCCAGGTGTATCATAGTACTTCTCCGTCATATTACATCCCAGGTGTATCATGGTATCTTTCCGTCATATTACATCCCGGGTGTATCATGTTATCTCTCCGTGATATTACATCCCAGGTGTATCATGGTATCTCTCCGTCATATTACATCCCGGGTGTATCATGTTATCTCTCCGTGATATTACGTCCCAGGTGTATCATGGTATCTCTCCGTCATATTACATCCCAGGTGTATCATGGTATCTCTCCGTCATATTACATACCGGGTGTATCATGTTATCTCTCCGTGATATTACATCCCAGGTGTATCATGGTATCTCTCCGTCATATTACATCCCAGGTGTATCATGGTATTTCTCTGTCATATTACATCCCAGATGTATCATGGTATCTCTCCGTGATATTACATCCCAGGAGTATCATGGTATCTCTCCGTGATATACATCCCAGGTGTATGATAGTACTTCTCCGTCATATTACATCCCAGGTGTATCATGGTATCTTTCCGTCATATTACATCCCGGGTGTATCATGTTATCTCTCCGTGATATTACATCCCAGGTGTATCATGGTATCTCTCCGTCATATTACATCCCGGGTGTATTATGTTATCTCTCCGTCATATTACATCCCAGGTGTATCATGGTATCTCTCCGTCATATTACATCCCGGGGGTATCATGTTATCTCTCCGTGATATTACATCCCAGGTGTATCATGGTATCTCTCCGTCATATTACATCCCGGGTGTATCATGGTATCTCTCCGTCATATTACATCCCGGGTGTATCATGGTATCTCTCCGTGATATTACTTCCCAGGTGTATCATGGTATCTCTCCGTCATATTAAATCCCGGGTGTGTCAAGGTATCTCTCCGTGATATTACATCCCAGGTGTATCATGGTACTTCTCCGTCACATTACATCCCAGGTGTATCAAGGTATCTCTCCGTGATATTACATCCCAGGTGTATCGTGGTATCTCTCCGTCATAGTATATCCCGGGTGTATCATGGTATCTCTCCGTGATATTACATCCCAGGTGTATCATGGTATCTCTCCGTCATATTACATCCCAGGTGTATCATGGTATCTCTCCGTCGTATTACATCCCAGTTGTATCATGGTATCTCTCCGTCATATTACATCCCAGGTGTATCATGGTATCTCTCCGTCAGATTACATCCCAGGTGTATCATGGTATCTCTCCGTCATATTACATCCCGGGTGTATCATGGTATCTCTCCGTGATATTACATCCCAGGTGCATCATGGTATCTCTCCGTCATATTACATCCCTGTTGTATCATGGTGTTTCTCCGTCATATTACATCCCAGGTTTATCATGGTATCTCTCCGTGATATTACCTCCCAGATGTATCAGGGTATCTCTCCATGATATACATCCCATGTGTATCATGGTACTTCTCCGTCATATTACATCCCAGGTGTTTCATGGTATCTCTCCCTGATATTACATCCGAGGTGTATCCTGGTATCTCTCCTTCATATTACATCCCGGGTGTATCATGGTATCTCTCCGTGATATTACATCCCTGGTGTAACGTGGTACTTCTCCGTCATATTACATCCCAGGTGTATCATGGTACCTCTCCGTGATATTACATCCCAGGTGTATCATGGTACTTCTCCGTCATATTACATCCCAAGTGTATCATGGTACCTCTCCGTGATATTACATCCCAGGCGTATCATGGTATCTCTCCGTGATATTACATCCCAGGTGTATCATGGTACTTCTCCGTCATATTACACCCAGGTGTATCATGGTATCTCTCCGTGATATTACATCCCAGTTGTATCATGGTATTTCTCCGTCATATTACATCCCAGATGTATCATGATATCTCTCCGTGACATTACATCCCAGGTATATCATGGTATCTCTCCGTGATATTACATCCCAGGTGTATCATGGTATCTCTGCGTGATATTGCATCCCAGGGGTATCATGGTATCTCTCCGTGATATACATCCCAGGTCTATCATGGTACTTCTCCGTCATATTACATCCCAGGTGTATCATGGTATCTCTCCGTGATAATACATCCCAGGTGTATCGTGGTATATCTCCGTCATATTACATCCCGGGTGTATCATGGTGTTTCTTCATCATATTACATCCCAGGTGTATCATGGTATTTCTCTTTTATATTACATCCCAGGTGTATCATGGTATCTTTCAATGATATTACATCCCACATGTAGCATGGCATTTCTCCGTCATATTTCATCCGAGGTGTATCATGGTATTTCTCCGTCATATGACATCCCAGGTGAATCATGGCACTTCTCCGTCATATTACATCCCATGTGTATCATGGTACCTCTCCGCCATATTACATCCCAGGTGTATCATGGTACTTCTCCGTCATATTACATCCCAGGTGTATCATGGTATCTCTCCGTGATATTACATCCCAGGTATATCATGGTATCTTTCGGTGATATTACATCCCAGATGTAGCATGGCATTTCACCGTCATATGTCATCACAGGTGTATCATGGCACTTCTCCGCCATATTACATCCTAGGTGTTTCATGATATCTCTCCGTCATATTACGTCCCAGGTGTATCATGGTACTTCTCCGTCATATTACATCCCAGGCGTATCATGGTATCTCTGCGTGATATTACATCCCAGGTGTATCATGGTATCTTTCAGTGATATTACATACCATGTGTAGCATGGCATTTCTCCGTCATCTTCATTCCCAGGTGTTTCATGGTATTTCTCCGTCATATTACATCCCAGGTGTATCATGGCACTTCTCCGTCATATTACATCCCAGGTGTAACATGGTATTTCTCCGTCATATTACATCCCAGGTGTAACATAGATTTCTCCGTCATATTACATCCCAGGTGTAACATGGATTTTTCCGTCATATCACATCCCAGGTGTAACATGGATTTCTCTGTCATGTTAAATCTCAGGTGTAACGTGGTATTTCTCTGTCATATTATATCTCAGGTGTAGCATGGCATTTCTCCGTCTTATTACATCCTATGTGTATCATGGTATCTCTACGTCATATTACATCCCAGGTGTAACAGGGTATTTCTCCGTGATATTACATCCCATGTGTAGCATTGTATTTCTCCGTAATATTACATCCCTGGTGTAGCATGGTATGTGTCCGTCATGTTCCATCCCAGGTCTAGCATGTATTTCAACGTCATATTATCTCCTAGGTGTAGCATTTTATTTCTCCCTCATATTACATCCTTGGTGTAGCATGGAATGTCTCCGTCATGTTCCATCCCAGGTCTAGCATGTATTGCTTCGTCATATTACGTCCCAGGTGTAGCATTGTATTTCTCCCTCATATTACATCCCTGGTGTAGCATGGAATGTCTCCGTCATGTTCCATCCCAGGTCTAGCATGTATTTCTTCTTCATATTACCTCGCAGATGTAGCATTATATTTCTCCGTCATATTACATCCCAGCTGTAGCATGGTATTTCTCCGTAATATTACATCCCAGCTGTAGCATGGTATTTCTCCGTCATGTTACATCTGAGCTGTAACGCAGTATTTCTCCGTCATATCACATCTCAGCTGTAACATGGTGTCTCTCCGTCAAATTACATCCCAGGTGTAATATAGTGTTTCTCCTCCATATTCATAGCATATTACATCCCAGGTGTAACATGGATTTTTCCGTCATATCACATCTCAGGTGTAACATGGATTTATCTGTCATGTTACATCCCAGTTGTAACATGGTATTTCTTCGTCATGTTACATCTCAGGTGTAGCATGGTATTTCTCCGTCATATTACATCTGAGGTTTAGCATGGCGTTTCTCCGTCATATTACATCTCATGTGTATCATGGTATCACTGCGTCATATTACATTCCAGGTGTAACATGGTATTTCTCCGTGATATTACATCCCCTGTGTAGTATTGTATTTCTCCGTAATATTACATCCCTTGTGTAGAATAGTGTCTCTGTCATGTTCCATCCCAGGTGTAACATGGTATTTCTCCGTGATATTACATCCCAGGTGTAGCATTGTATTTGTCCATCATATTACATCCCTGGTGTAGCATGGTATGTCTCCGTCATGTTCCATCCCAGGTCTAGCATATATTTCTTCGTCATATTACCTCCCAGATGTAGCATTGTATGTCTCCGTCATATTACATCCCAGCTGTAGCATGGTATTTCTCCGTAATATTACATCCCAGCTGTAGCATGGTATTTTCCCGTCATATTACATCTCAGCTGTAACGCGGTATTTCTCCGTCATATCACATCCCAGCTGTAACATGGTGTTTCTCCGTCAAATTACATCCCAGGTGTAATATAGTTTTTCTCCGCCATATTCATAACATGGTATTTCTCCACCATGTTGTATCTCAGGTGTAACATGGTATTTCTCCGTCATATTATATCCCAGGTCTAGCATTGTATTTCTCTGTCATATTACATCCCAGGCGTATCATGGTATTTCTCCGTCATGTTACGCCCCAGATATAACATGGTATTTCTCCGTCATATTACAACTCACTTGTAACATGGTATTTCTCAGTCATCATGGTATTTCGCCGTCACGTTACATCCCTAGTTTAACATGGTATTTTTTCTCTAATATTACATCCCAGGTGCAACCTGGTATTTCTCCGTCATATTACATCCCAGTCGTAATATGGTATTACATCTCAGGTTATCATGGTATTTCCCCGGCATATTACATCCCAGGTGTAACATGGTATTACATCCCAGGTGTAACATGGTATTACATCCCAGGTGCAACATGGTATTTCTCCGTCATATTACATCCAAGTCGTAACATGGTATTACATCCCTGGTGTATCATGGTATTTCTCCGTCATATTACATCCCAGGTGCAACATGGTATTTCTCCGTCATATTACATCTCAGGTGTAACATGGTATTTCACGCAACAACAGTAGCGAGTCTGCATGCGCGCCTTGACGTCAAAGCGACATTGCTGTCATGGCACCACGCCAGTATTATTCCACATAATTAAAGCTTTCACTGGATAACCCATACAGCACTATTCGCCCAAACAAGTCTCCCCACGCCTCCCGTAACACACCTTCCCAGTGATTGCGCATGCGCGAAACGAGGACACAAATCAAAGCGACACAACTGGCATGATACAAGCTTGTGTGGGTAATCAAATAACAATATTCGCCGAAACACACCTTCTTATGTCCGTTTATTGCGGAACAAGGCTTAGTTTAATGAAGTTCGGAAGAACGCCGTTACCAGATAAATGGTTACCACATTGAGCCTTTGCTCAATAAAACGGTAAGCACATATCATAAGTAGATTTACACGTCCTCTCCCAACAATCAATCTGTATCCTATAGCAATGCATAGTAAGTTACAGCATCCGAAAAACTCTAGTCAAAAATGTTTGTTACAATTTCAAATATTTCAATTTAATGTTGCTCCCTACATATAGACAGGTCCCAGCCAAGAAAAAACTAACATTTTTTCCGGTCAAAGTTTTCTCAGTGGTTCCGTCATCCTTGACTTATGCCCTTTCAATTTAGCTGAGGGGCCACCCTAGATTTGGCCTCAAATCCAATATGGCGGCCAAAATCCAAAATGGCGGCCAATACTCATAAAAGCTCACAATTTCCTGCTCGAAAAACAATTTTCTAACCACAAACTAGGGTTTTTTTTCTAGCCCTACGTAGGGTATGAATAATTAGTTAATTTTGGAAAGATTTGTAATTGGTCTGAAAATTCAATATGGCCGCCAAATCCAAAATGGCGGCCAATGTCCATTGAATCACACATTTTCCTGCCCTAATATGTAGAGATGGACCATCATGGTCTGAATGCGTTCTGTGGGGTTTCATCTTGTAGCTCTCGAGGTGTAGACACCGATTTGAGGGATACCCACCTGTGACGTCATCAGTACGAGTAGTAGCGACAGCGGGAATTTCGGAGGTGCAATGGAGTGCGTTTGGAGTAGATAACGGCCTTTTTCCATCCAGCTACCTGGTAGAGTTACCTGTGAGTGTGAGTGTATGCGCGCGTGTGTGTGAGTGAGTGGGTGAGTGAGTGAGCGAGTGTGAGTGAGTGAGTGGGTGAGGCGTGCACAACGCCCTTGAGGCGTCCCCAACGCTCGTCTTAACGCATGGACGCACTAACGACAGCGAGTGAGTGAGTGAGTGAGTGGGTGAGGCGTGCACAACGCCCTTGAGGCGTCCCCAACGCTCGTCTTAACGCATGGACGCACTAACGACAGCGAGTGAGTGAGTGAGTGAGTGGGATCCGACTGGACTAATGTATCGTCCGTTTTCATCATTTTGCGCATGAGCAGTCTGGCCGTAGTATAGAAACCAGGCATTTTGGGAATTCGTGGAGGTTGTTGAGTGATTGAGGGACCATCCCTGGTCAAATGGACCGTGTGTGGGGTATCAGTGTGAAGTTCTCATGGGTCAGACTGGCTTGTTTTCATTGGAAGTCGCGCCAATCTGCTCATGCGCAGTTGGGGTGTAGTAAGTAAAATGGTCATTTTGGGAAGTGCGTGGGGGTCTGTTGAGTGATGAGGGACCATTCTTGGTCCGAATGCTTCATGTGAGGTGTCAAAGTGAAGCTTTCGTGGTGTAGATCATGACTTGAGGGGTGTCCTGTCATCTGTGACGTCATCAGTAGAAGTAGTAGCCAAAGTGGGAATTTTGGGGGTGTGCGATAATGTGTTTGGGGAAGAGAGGGGCCATGTTTGGTCCAAATGGCCCGGTTGGGGCGTCCTAGTGAAGCTTTCGTTGGATAGAGTCAGACTGGAATGTTTTTTATTGAAAGTCGCGCCAATCTGAACATGCGCAGTTGTGGTATAGTAAGTGGTCATTCTGGAGGTGCGTGGGGATGTGCTTGTGCTTGAGACCATTCTTGGCCCGAATGCGTCGTGTGAGGTGTCATCTTGTAGCAACACCCACCAACGACAAGCTCAATGCTTCAACGCCCTGGTGAATTAACCCTGAAACCCTGCGCGCCTATACGTAGCTCTATGGGTGTAGTCCGTGATAAGTACTATTCTGAATGGTTAGTCCAAAAGTAGAGCAACAAAAACAACAACAACATCAAAGATTACAGGTCAATCCTTGTATTATCCCCTCCATCCCAGCACATCCACGCTAAGGGAACCGCTATGGGTGTATTTACAATTCACTTATGCTATTGTCCGTGTATTCGGAAGTTCATTGTTCTGATCTCAGAATAATGAGGGACACGAGTTAACCCCCATATGTACAGACACCACCACACACCACTATTACCACCGGGCGTTGACGCCCGTCAACGTCCGGTGATGGTGGTAGCTCCCATGTGGCAAAGCTTGTGAAGCTCAGAGCTCGGAAGTGACGTCATGGTGCACCCGCATCCTGGTGTACCCTATACCCTAATGGCTATAGGATACAGGGTGCACCACAGGTACACGCACGATGTACGTCACTTCCGAGCTCTGAGCTCCACAAACTTTGAGCTCCAAGAGCTCCGATCCAAGAACTTTGCCACATGGGAGCTACCACCACCACCGGGCGTTGACGAGCGTCAACGCCCGGTGGTGGTGGGGCGGGGGTGGTGGTGGTGGTGGTATATGGTAGTGTGTGGTGGTGGTAGAACTGGTGTGTGGTGGTGGTAATAGTGGTGTGTGGTGGTGTCTGTACTTATAGGGATTAACTCGTGTCCCTCAGCATTCTGAGATCAGAACAATGAACTTCTGAATACACGGACAATAGCATAAGTGAATTGTAAACACACCCATAGCGGTTCCCTTAGCGTGGATGTGCTGGGATGGAGGGGATAATAAAAGGATTGACCTGTAATTTTTGATGTTGTTGTTGTTGTTGCTCTACTTTTGGACTAACCAATCAGAATAGTACTTATCACGGACTACACCCGTAGAGCTACAGGGCTTCAGGGCTAATTCACCAGGGCGTTGAAGCATTAAGCTTGTCGTTGGTGGGTGTGGCTACAAGATGACACCTCTCACGACGCATTCGGACCACGGATGGTTCATTTCTACCCTAAACACCTTCCTTCACACCCCCAAAATATCCACTTTGGCTACAACCCCTACTGAGGACGTTAGTAATGACGTCACAGATGACCAGCATATCCCCCAAGTCGTGGTCCACACCATGAAAGCTTTGCTTCGACACCTCACTCGACACATTCGGACCAAGAATGGTCCCTAAATCGCTTAAACACATCCCCACGCTCATCCAGAATGACCACTTTACTTACTACACCACCACTGCGCATGTTCAGACCCCAACCGGGTCATTTGGACCAACAATGGTCCCTTTCTACCCCAAACACCTTACTTCACACCCCCAAAATTCCCACTTTGGCTACTACTCCTACTGATGACGTCACAGATGACAGGGACACCACTCAAGTCATGGTTTGCACCACAAAAGCTTCACTTTGACACCTCACACGAGGCATTCGGACCAAGAATGGTCCCTCATCACTCAACAGACCCCACGCACCCCCCAAAATGACCACTTTACTTACTACACCCCAACTGCGCATCCGCAGATTGGCGCGACTTCCAACGAAAACAAGCCTGTCTGACCCACGAGAGCTTCACACTGATATCTCACTCGGTCCATTTGACCAGGGATGGCCCTCAATTACTCAACAAACCTCCACGAATCCCAAAAATGCCTGCTTTCTATACTACGGCCAGACTGCGCATGCGCAAAATGATGAAAACGGACGGTACATTAGTCCAGTCGATTGCCACTCACTCACGCACTCACTCACTCACCGTCGTTAGTGCGTCCATGCGTTAAGACGGGAGTTGAGGACGGCTCAAGGGCGTTGTGCACGCCTCACTCACTCACTCACTCACTCACCCACTCACTCACACTCACTCACTCACACACACACGCGCGCACACATTCACAGGTAAATCTAAGGTAGCTGGATGGGGAAAAAGGCCGTCATCTACTCCAAACGCACTCCATTGCACATCCGAAACTCCCGCTTTCGCTACTACTCGTACTGATGACGTCACCGATGACGTCCAACATGACATGGAAAAACCTCAGGTCGTGGTCTACACCCTGAGAGCTACAACATGACACCCCACACGACACATTCGGACCAAAGATGGTCCATCTTTACCCCCAAACACATCCCCACGCACCCCCAAAATGCCCGCTTTCGCTACTACTCGTACTGATGACGTCACCGATGACGTCCCAGATGACATGGATATCCTTCAAATCGGGATCTACACCCCGAGAGCTACAAGATGACACCCCACAGGACGCATTCGGACCAAGGATGGTCCATCTCTACATATTAGGGCAGGAAAATGTGTGATTCAGTGGACTTTGGCCGCCATTTTGGATTTTGGCGGCCATATTGAATTTTCAGACGAATTACAAATCATTCCAAAATTAACTAATTATTCATACCCTACGTGGGACTAGAAGAAAAAAACCTAGTTTGTGGTTAGAAAATTGATTTTCGCGCAGGAAATTGTGAGCTTTTATGAGTAGTGGCGGCCATTTTGGATTTTGGCCGCCATATTGGAATTGAGGCCAAATCCAGGGTGCCCCCTCAGCTAAATTGAAAGGGCATAAGTCAAGGATGACGGAACCACTGAGAAAACTTTGACCGGAAAAAATGTTAGTTTTTTCTTGGTTGGGATCTGTCTAACATGCACTGCAGAGTGTTGGAAAACTTCAGAAACGTATTTCGAAAGGACATTATCTTATAAGTTAGGACCCCTCTCGCGCTCACTGTTTTCTCCTGATTAGATTTCGCAAGATTCTGCGCTTTTCCATATTATCCGATTTGTACGATTTGCTGTCAATATTATCTATTTCCCGCATAGCGGGGTACATTCCTGCTAGTTTTAGCTATTCTTACATAGACAACGTTGATATATTTTTATGTAGCCGGCCTGTATATACCGGTTAATGAAAACGCCAAAATAGAACGCGTGGGTCCAAAGTCCAACGAGTGGGTCCAAAGTCCAACTTCACATATCATATGAGAAGCATTAAACGTGTTGATGTTTACAATTTGTTTGACCTCAGTTTAACCTAGATACTGCCTGGAGGAAGGTTCAATCCGTCCAATTCATGATGAAGTGTGTTATAAATGAAGCAAACAATCTTAAGTCTGGAGGGAAAAACATTTCACTGAAAAACATTATCAGAGATATATACGGTATGCGTATGTTGTCGGTTGGCCAAAGCTCAAAATTTGAAAAGTGATAACACTCCAGGATCCAGTGGGGCCCACCTCCATCACGCCCCCTCCCCATCAATTAGCGAAAGTATATTTATTTGATCCTTTGAAATATAGTATTTGAGAAAATCGATAAACTGGGACTCAATAGGAGTTTTGAGGGTTTGAATGTTGCGCCTCAAGGCATTAATTTTCAATTTTTGTAAAGGGGTATCGATAAATAATTCGTTGTATCTATGGTTGGCCATCCCTGCCAGAATTCGTCATTTAGAGGCTGCCTCTAAATAATATATACCATGGTATAAAATGCCAAGCCTGCCATAATTCGTATTTAGAGGCTGCCTCTAATTATTTTGTACCATGGTATAAAATGCCGAGCCTGCCATAATTCCTATTTAGAGGATGCCTCTAAATCGCCAAGCCTGCCACAATTCGTATTTAGAGGCTGCCTCTAATTATTTTGTACCATGGTATAAAATCGCCAAGCCTGCCATAATTCCTATTTAGAGGATGCCTCTAATTCATTTTAGCCGTAAGTCGTAAATTTTCGCCTTCTTATTACTTCCACCAATGATATGCGCTTTCACAAATTTGGTGCCATATCTCTACGCTTGTTACAAGTTTACTCATTGGTAAAATTTAATATTCTTGATATGACATCGAGTTGTTTATGACTTACGGCTAAAATGAATTAGAGGCATCCTCTAAATAGGAATTATGGCAGGCTTGGCGATTTTATACCATGGTACAAAATAATTAGAGGCAGCCTCTAAATACGAATTATGGCAGGCTCGGCATTTTATACCATGGTATATATTATTTACAGGCAGCCTCTAAATACGAATTGTGGCAGGCTTGGCGATTTAGAGGCATCCTCTAAATAGGAATTATGGCAGGCTCGGCATTTTATACCATGGTACAAAATAATTAGAGGCAGCCTCTAAATACGAATTATGGCAGGCTTGGCATTTTATACCATGGTATATATTATTTAGAGGCAGCCTCCAAATGACGAATTCTGGCAGGGATGGCCAACCATATGTATCTATCTTAATGTAGGTCTGATCTTTTAAACTAAGGTACCATTTTGTTCAGCATGATTTAGGGAATCAGGTAAGGACAATTCTGACATGAAGACTTGGGAGATATGATGTCATTGATGGCCGACTTCGAATTTCGCACAAATTTGTTAAATTTGCACTGTCATCACCAAGATTTTTTTCTGCTGACGCCATTTCCGAATCCATATTGTTAATACGAAGCTGCGCATCTGAAACCCCTCTGCTCTGGGTGCCAGCCATTCATAATGTATTGTCAAAAGTTTTGCAATTAGAAATGGCCCCTAAGGTTTCCATCCAATCAGAGAAACCGGGATTCATTACATAAATCTCTTGATGCGTCGATGATGTGTATCAAATTTTACATTGAGCATTTGAACAGTATCAGATATAGAGATCATATGATTTTGCATAAATTAAAGATGGCCGCCCATTCTTCCCGCCATTCAGAGGAACTGATGTGGTTATTCAATAATGCAAGTCTCTTCATACATCGATACTGCAAACCAAGTTTCGTATAGAACATTTAAATGGTATCAGAGATAAACATCATTAAAGATTTTACATAAATTAAAGATGGCCTCCAAGATTTCCACCCAATCAGAGAAACCAGATCGGTCATTCATCGTAAGTCTCTTGATGCATCGATGATGTATACCAAATTTTACATCGAGTACTTCAAGTGTATCAGAGATAGAGATCATTAATGATTTCGCATAAATTAAAGATGGCCGCCCATTCTTCCCACCAGTCAGAGGAATTGATGTGGTTATTCATTGCAAGTCTCTTGATACATCGAGTTACATACCAAGTTTCGTATAGAACACTGAAATGGTATCAGAGATATACGTCATTAAAGATTTTGCATAAATGAATGATGGCCACCAAGGTTTCCACCCAATCAGAGAAACCAGAACTGTCATTTATCGTAAGTCTCTTGATGCATCGATGATGTATACCAAACTTTACATCAAGCACCTCAACGGTATCAGAGACAAAGATCATTAATGATTTTGCATAAATTAAAGATGGCCGCCAAGGTTTTCGGTCAATCAGGTCCCGTTTCAAATTATCTGGATGTATCGATGATGTATACCAACTTTCATATAAAACAATTGAATGGTAACAGAGATATGTTTCATTATCGATTTCGCATAAATTAAAGATGGCCTCCAGGGTTTCCAGCTAATCAGAAAAGCCGGTTTGGTAATTCATTGAAAGTTGCTTGATGTATCGATGATGTATGCAAACTTTCATATTGAACAGTTGAATGGTTTCCGAGATAGGGATCATTATCCATTTTGCATAAAATTAAAGATGGCCGTCAATGTTTCCACCCAATCAGGTCCCAACTCAATAGGTTTCTGGTCCTTGACCAGGTAAATAAGCATACCAAACTTGGAATTCATCAGTGGAACCGTTTTCCAGCTATCTCGCTCACGCACGGACGCACGGACAGACGAGACGACGACAATACACCAAGGCCAAAATTGGCCCAGGGGTGAAAATGGTTCTAAGACCTTCTCTGAAGACCAGTAGAGTGAAGAGCCAATTTTTAACAGCTTATTGTGGGATATTGTACGGATGTTTGGGTGAAGGACAATCTCGAAATTTCACGCAAAGTTCTAACGTGTGCTTGCCTATGATGGGTGATATCTACCATGTCGTATCATCATACTATCTCCCTATTTTTACCGGAGCAATGATACGATGCGAAGACACAATGCGATGATACGATGGTACGATGCGATCGTACGATGGAAATTTCTCCATCGTACCATCGCATCGAGCCATCGTATCACCGAATCGTGTCATCGCATCGTACCAGCCATATAACTTTATAAGTTGATATCTGATCTTTTGGAATGAGATATCATCCTGATCAGCAGGAATTGATTAATAAGAAATGCCCTCGTTGACATTTGAACAATATTGGAAGGTCGTCTCACAATTTGGCACTAATTTGTGAAATTTGCAGTACATCGGTACGTTTTCTCTGCTGACTCCATATTGCATATTATTTGGAAATGGTTCCAAATAATTCCCCAACACCAGTCGAGTGATCTATAAAATCCTAATAGGTAACACCGAGGAAACAGTTGAAAACTAGAACTCGTGGACTTCGGAAGGCTGCCGTTATCTGCGTGCATTTTATGGATTTGATGTTTGAGTGTAATCTGCAAAAATACATAGTTTTTCCTATTTCACAAAATTGGGTCATGTGCTGTGTTATGTATAATGCTTTATTTACCTTTGTCAGTCATAACAGGAAAAAATGTACAAAGTACAATACTTTAATTTGGTGGTTCAGAGAAAACGTTAATGAAAAGCAGAGCGTTTGAAGTCCACCGACATTGAAACTACTAATTTGGCTTGGAACCTTAACATTCAGTACTCAGCATGGAAAGTAATCTCGAGTGAGATCCTGTGGCAAGTTAACCACATACAAAATTTGAAAAAGATCCGTTCAGGTTTTCAAAAGTTACTGTCGGAGTCTATCGGATCACCGTTAAAAACAAGCCCAAGAGAGATCTTGCGGTGAGCGAGTGAGTGAATATGATTTAACGTCGCTTTCAACCCTATTTCAGTCATATCACGATGTTTGGTTCCTATTCCTCTTCACACCCGGAAACCACACAGGAAGGGTCCTATTCTCCATGGGTGCCCCAGTTAGTCGTCTCTTACGACAAGCTCTCTGAGGAGCTGAGACTTATTCTTACGATGATCTGGAGTGTGGACACACGGACGGACCCCAATACTATATTCCCCCCTTTAGCCCTTCAGGGGACAGTTATAGAGGAAAAACATAATGAATGTATCGCTGCAGTTCAAGTTGAGGAAAGTTTTGTCATATACGATTCGAGCACCCTATGCAATGTATTGCTTAAATAATGGTTACATGGATGATGTGTAATAATATTTTATAAAAACTGGATATTATGAAATGATAAACATGGTACTGAACTCAAATTTTAAAGAAAATCTTGACCTAAAATAGGACCTTTTGTACCACAAGTTCACAAATGTTTTTAAGCATCTTCCCTATTGAAATATTCACTGGTTTTGCATATTATCAAATAAGTGTGACCTGCAGTTCCAGGTTGCTGTTGTCTGCTATAAAAATGAATAAAATATTTTTTTCTCCAAGTTTTTCTGGTTATTTCCAACCATTTGCGTACACTTCGCCATTCATAAGGCCGGCATCTGACTTATACTTAGATAAATAAGTTCCCAAACTTTGGTCACGGTACCGTATCTAATAGAGCGGTTTTGCCTATAATTCTGTAACGGACGGACGTACGTTCATGGCAACATTACCCCAGGTCAAAATTGCCGAGGGGTAAAACCAATAAAGTCATTGTCCCTTAATTCATAGTTCAATTCAGCATTCATTAGCTAATTATAGCTAATTAGACGACGACTTGACTTTGGTGTACAGTCAATTGTAATTTCTATGTATTATTTTCCTGATCATTTTTATATCCTGAAATTCGCTGATAGGCTAGTAAATTTTCATTAATGAGACCTCTGAAATATCAGGATATGTATGGGCAGAAATGTCATCTTCCGTCGAAGTACATATACAAGAGCGAATGATGTTTTGACGACTTAAATTACAACTACAACATGAATGGAAACACATCGTGACAGACTCTTCCGTTCAGCAAATAACGATCAAGAATCGCTTCATATTATTCTTGGATATTATGAAGAGATATATAGCTCTATTTTTTTTTTATGTTGATAAAACTCCCTCAATTCATTTTTCAACTGGCTGGACCTGGATTAGCTCTCGAACCGAAAGTTGCTGTCGCAAAATTTCGGCCGCCCAACCCGGAACAGATTCCAGCTTCGAAAGGAATGTGGCATACCGTTCTGCGCTCGTATGGATTAAATACATATTTGCCAACTTCCCTGGACTTTTACTTCCTCTGTCTCGCTCATTTTATTCCGTGAACGGCAAAAAAAACAATTATCGAGCTGTACCTTTCAAAGACGAAATCCGCCGCCATTTTCCCTTGATTACCGCGCTAAGTATCATGGGAGATTTCGATTTTATCGAAGTAACGCCATATCTCGTTGATCCGAGATTTGGCCGCCATTATCCCGAAATCGGCATCAACAGAGTGTATTTCGAAGAAGAAAAGCGCATTTTCGCTAGTTCTAATCACCATTAAATTATAACGAATTTCCAGTTCAAAGTCTTCTCCACATTTGGCCCTGTGACCGTAAGCCCCAACCCTGCTTTGTTTTCTCGCAATCTTGCGGACAAAGCAATTTTAGCCCCCATGAGACCAAGCCAATTCAGCAGCCTTAATAAAAATCAATCACTTTCTTTGATTACGAATATTTTCTGGTGTATGACTCGATGTATAGAATACTCATGAAATTATGCATATTTAGGGGTTTTTTGCATTAAAGAATGTCATTTTCATTCAAACACATTTAAATCCTCCACTCACCGAGTTCTTTTACTGAAGTGTACGCTGATATCGGTATACTGTTTAGTATATCAGAACTAATTCACCTTCACAAACGCTTGCGAGATGTTCATCAATGAAACACATTCTACAATAATGCGTATACCGAACTGTACACATGTTTCTCCAACGTACGTTACACCAGAACTAATTTTCTGTCGCAACTACTTGCAATGCGACCAACAACATTGGAAAACTGTTCACAGTCTTTAATTACGCATATTCTGACGCTTAAAAATTGTTGACTTTTATGGATTATACCATATTATAGTCTGTGCGCTGGGTATAACTTCAAGATGGAACAAATAAGCTACTGACAAAATCTCTGTAATATCGTTTGTATCGATGGTGACATAGATACACACACCTGAGTCGTGATGGTACTATGACTACAGATAAAACGTGTTTGTTTCCTTTTATACAATAGAGTTCAAATATCAAATCATGCACTCACAATTGACACTAATTTACAAGGTTATCTTAAGTGCTGCAGTATTCTGTCTGCTGGCCATGCAGTACCAGTCTATACAAGGAGCATCATAAGAGTTCAATCGGGATAAACTGCATGTAGTTTGGTCAACGATGAAGTTTCCTGGTAAGGCACTTGACTGGCATGACCACAGTATCACAAAGTGACCAATGCCAGTATATCTAAAACAAACACTTGAAGTTAATTAAGCGTCAAGTGGACAAGATTTGAGACGACAAGAAGGAAGCATGGCACATGATACTAGAGGCTCTAGTTCTGGTCGAAACACCGATTACGCTCCGTTCAAAATACTATAAACTGTATTGTGTCTGTGTGATAAACGGAAAGGAAAATAATTTAAGATAAATCAGTTAAATTAATTCTAATAATTGCCGATCTACAGTGGGTATGCAATATTAATAACATAAAGATGTAAATCTTCAAAACACATCTGATATTTCACAAAATGTTAACACATACGCCAGAACATGTATCGTAACTATGAACCATGGTCGCAGTTGGAACATAGTATTCAATAATACTACGAAGTGTACCAATGTTGTTGCCAGTGCTGAGTTAATGTCACAGCTGCGCACAATGCGATCAACATCAGCAGAAAATATTAACAATATTCTGAAGTGTACAAATGTTCAGGTCAGGATATCTCATTTGATCACATATCAGCCACTGTCAATACTGCTCACTAGGCCATCATCGTCACTGGAGTCGTCAACTTCACTGGATTCCTCGTCATCCCCCTGCAAATAATCACCGATTGATCATTAAGGTGCAGAAATGGTTATTATTGTCTCGCATGCTATTTAGCAGATCTGCTACTTCGCAAATAATTTCTAAAATCAGTGATATTTAGAAAGGGGTGTGCTACTTTGAAGATAATTTCTAGGATTACTGCTAGCTAGCACTTTGACTTGCCTGTTCCCAAAGAAAATATGTTGTATAATTAGCACAAATGCTAAATATTGAATATTTTTTCTAAATTGCAACCAGAAGAAATATTCAATATTTATGATAAATCGCAAACGCAAATTGTCGGACTGCCCCTCCCGAAAGAAAATATATTGTATAATTAGCACAAATGCTAAATATTGAATATTTCTTCTAAATCGCAGCTCCAAATTGTACGAATGCCTCTCCTTAAAGAAAATATATTGTATAATTAGCACAAATGCTACATATTTTCAAACTTGCATGGGCTGGTGAATAAGGATGTTTAAGGCAGTCCCGAGTACACATTCTTTGCAATAACAATAACAGGGATTATTCTATCTTTCTTCCTGGTTAAACAACGCGCATGCGCTGGTAAATAAGGATAAGACAGTCGCAAGTACATTTTCATTTGTGATCTGTGCAACTCCACTCAGACAATAACAGATTATTCTATCGTTCTTCCTGGTTAAACAACGCGCATGTGCTGCTTTTTAGGACGCCTACAGAACGGGCGATATAAAGGCAACCTCACTGACGCAGACAGCTGACATGTATTCAGGCTTACTGGCACAACAAGCCAATCATTCAACGACACTGTATGTAGGCATGCACCCAATGACTGAAGGTGTTTCGGAGACAATCGGCCCCTTTCAGTGTAATTTCGAAAGAAACAAAACGCCAAAAACAACATCTTCCTTTGGTACTTGATTGCAACAATCAAAATATATTCTAATTAGATAATATTATAAAGGTGCTAAATATTGAATATATTGTCCTTTCTCCGACACGGTATTACAGATATTTTAATGCGAATCTCTTCTAATTAGATTAGATTATAAAAGTGCTAAATATTGAATATATTGTCTTTTCTCCGAAAAGTCTCATGTGGAATTTAACTGCGAATCTCTTCTATTTAGTATAGATTATAAAAGTGCTAAATATTGAATATATTGTCTTTTCCCAGAAGCCAGCTACATATTCAAGTGCGAATCTTTTCTAATTAGATGATATTATAAAGGTGCTAAATATTGAATATATTGTCTTTCTCGGACGCCAGCTAGATATTTAACTGCGAATCTCTTCTAATTAGATGATATTATCAAAGTGCTAAATATTCAATATATTGTCTGTTCTCAGACGTCAGCTACATATTTATGTGCGAATCTATTCTAATTAGATAATATTATAAAGGTGCTAAATATTGAATATATTGTCCTTTCTCCGACACGGTGTTACAGATATTTTAATGCGAATATATTCTAATTAGATGATATTATAAAGGTGCTAAATATTGAATATATTGTCCTTTCTCCGACACGGTGTTACAGATATTTTGATGCGAATCTCTTCTAATTATAGTAGATTATAAAAGTGCTAAATATCGAATTATTGTCTTTTCTCCGAAAAGAGTCTTGTGGATATTTAACTGCGAATCTCTTCTATTTAGTATAGATTATAAAAGTGCTAAATATTGAATATATTGTCTTTTCCCAGATGCCAGCTACATATTTGAGTGCGAATCTTTTCTAATTATATGATATTATAAAGGTGCTAAATATTGAATATATTGTCTTTTCCCAGACGCCAGATAGATACTTAACTGCGAATCTCTTCTAATTAGATGATATTATCAAAGTGCTAAATATTCAATATATTGTCTGTTCTCAGACGTCAGCTACATATTTATGTGCGAATCTATTCTAATTAGATAATATTATAAAGGTGCTAAATATTGAATATATTGTCCTTTCTCCGACACGGTGTTACAGATATTTTAATGCGAATCTCTTCTAATTATAGTAGATTATAAAAGTGCTAAATATTGAATATATTGTCTTCTCTCTGAAAAGACTCTTGTGGATATTTAACTGCGAATCTCTTCTATTTAGTATAGATTATAAAAAGTGCTAAATATTGAATATAGTGTCTTTCCCAGACGCCAGCTACATATTTAAGTGCGAATCTTTTCTAATTAGATGATATTATAAAGGTGCTAAATATTGAATATATTGTCTTTCTCGGACGCCAGCTAGATATTTAACTGCGAATCTCTTCTAATTAGATGATATTATCAAAGTGCTAAATATTCAATATATTGCCTGTTCTCAGACGTCAGCTACATATTTATGTGCGAATCTATTCTAATTAGATAATAGTAAAAAGGTGCTAAATATTGAATATATTGTCCTTTCTCCGACACGGTGTTACAGATATTTTAATGCGAATATATTCTAATTAGACTAGATTATAAAAGTGTTAAATATTGAATATTGATGCTATTAAAGTAACCCACCTTTCTGCCTACTGCGAAGTTTAGCAAAAATATCTGCACAATATTGCCAAGTATGCTATATAGCACCATGTTAAAGCATAGGAAATTTGAAAAGTATCTAAAAAAAAAGCCAATCCTGCACCTAACTCCGATTGATGTGCCTTGCTCGGAGTCTTTTCCAAAATATCATCAATTCTAGGTGAAAGAATATCCTCATCACACCACTTGTGTTCCAATACGTCGTCCAATGGTGTCCAACCCTTATCTCCAGTGGGATGAGGCATGTCTGGTCTTCGAAAATAAGTCAGTTTCCAGTTCCCTACTTCATGGTTCACCCTCGTGATATGTTCTCGAAGGCACACTCCAGGGGTGGGAAAGTTGAGAAGTCATTAGTCTTCTTCGGGTTCAGCTTGTCTTGTGATCCATCGCCACGCTTCCAGTTCAGTATCACAAGGCGTGATTGATCTACCTCGCTGATAGAAATTGCTCTCTGCATGAGACATGTGAACTGCTCAACTCCAAGAATAAGTCATCTGGAATGGCCCAAGTTTGGTCCAGTTTCGTGTAATATTTGACAATTAAGCTTGAACTTGACAGTATAGAAAGATGAAACTCTATATTGTTTTCAGATTGTAAGGGTTTTAATTGGTATTTGTCTGCTTCTATTATGTGAACAATGGGTATGAACATTTCTATGTGAAGCCAGTTGATAAGGATTAATGTGATACTAAGTATGACAACAATTGATATCCACTTGTATAGTTTGGTATAGTTTCAAAATAGTGTTTTTAATCCGATTTTAACATACAGAAATGACTGGAACTCGTTCCATGACGTCCATGAGCTTGTTTCGCACCTTGACGGTCACCGCTCGTCGGGTTGTCCGAGTAAACTAACTGACAGTGCATTATGAGTAGATGTCATAGCCCTTTTGTATATTAATAGCCGCCTCAATACACACGAGGAATACTAAATGTATAATGACCACACATTTACCAATATAACCTAATCAAAAACTAACCGACGAACTGGTACATAGACAATTATTCTCTTCTATTTATATCTCCCTCCGCTCACTCCTTGTTATTTATTTTAAAATACAGCGCTTGTAAACGTCTTAAATGAACTAAGAAATGTAACGTGAAATTAAAATAAAACATTGAGTTGATGGGCCGCGAAATCCATACGGGAAGCGGCCCTTACAATACAATTTCAATCATTCACACTGATCACACCGATTTCATTCATTCACTGGTCACATAAAGTGCTCAACGATTTATAATGGTATTTACTTGTTATCAAAATTAGACAAAATAAAATGAAACATTTGTTATCATAAATGTATTTGGTACAAAAGAAGGCCTATAATAAAGTACTTATTGTGGAATATATACCAAGGCTTAGTAGGCTCCATCGGCGTAGGGACAAAACGTACATGTCGTAAGACCGAAAATGAAATTAACGATGATAGTCTGTCGATATTTCTGTGAATATATGCACAAATTGCTCAAACTTTTATGAACGAATATACTGCATACTATTCTATCATTCTGCCAAACCTGGTTGCATGGCATGACTCATATGAGTTTTATAATAAGCAGACAAAACATGGTAAATAGCCTATTTTTGTCCCCCAGCGCAACGCAGATTTTGAAACGTGTGTGGGTTCTTCGTGTCCGTTTATGTCTGTTCAAAATCTTCGCAAGCGATAACTTCTAAACGCTTTGTCGGATACCTCTGAAATTCGACATACGCATTTCTTGCCACAAGACGTCGATTGGTATTGCATTTCAGCAACATCTACCTGAAGGTGGCGCCACTGGATTTCGTTCTCTCCTGTGAATGTATGTGTGTATCCGTGTGAATTCTTCGAAAGCAATAACGCTTTGTCGCAATCCTCCGAAATTAAAGATATGCATTCCTCGCGACAAGACGTTGATTAGTTCTGCATTTCAGAAAAATTTTACCTGAAGGTGGGGTCACTAGGGTTCGTTCCATCCTTCTGTGGATGGTCGTGCTTGCCCGTGCGAATTCTCCATAAGCAATAACTTTGAAACGCTCAGTCGGATTCCTTCGAATATCGGCATATGTATTCCTTGCAAGGCGATTGGTATTGCGTTTCAGCAAGATCTGCCCGAAGTTGGCGACACTCCGGTTCCAATTTTCCATCCATTCTGTCTTCACACACGATAAAATCAAAAATCTTTACCGGATTAATTCATCTGAAATTCGGCATATGAGTTCCTCGTTCCTAAAGGCGTTTTAGCAAGATTTGCCTGTGTGAATTTAAACTTATTTTATTGTCTTATGAACAATGGGACTTGGGGACAAGTTTTAACAACTTAAATACCTCTTTCCCTTTGACTGAGGAGTACCTGCCTGTGGTTGGCGCCACTAGGGTACATTTCGTTCTTCCGTGCTGCAAGCGATAACGTTGAAACGCTTTGTCGGATTCCTCCAAAATACGCTACCTTCCCTTGTAATAAATTGAGAACCGTTCATTGGATTCTTCTCAAATTTGGTGTAAATATACTTTGCCATGAGATGTCACCTTGGATTGCGTTACACCCACTTCTGCTTGGGGGTTGCGCCACCTGATGGCAGAATCCGCAATTTGTTTCCGAGCAATATCTTAATAACTGCTTATCGCATTCTTCTGAAATTTGGTATTCATATGCCACGAGATGTCGCTTTGGAAGTGTGTTTGATCCACTTGTGCCTACAAGTGGCGTCACCTGGTCTGAGAATCCGAAATTTGTTTCCGGGCAATATCTTACGCTAATTTGTCCCTACAGGTGGCGTCACCTGGTGGCAAAATCTAAATTTGATCTCAGGGCAATAATTTGAGGAATCTCCTCAGAGTCTTCTTAAATTTGGTATGCAGATACCATGCCATGAAATGTCCCTTGAAACTGTCTTTTCCCCGCTTCTGTCTACAGGTGGCGCCACCTGGTGCCAAAATCCGAATTGTTTTCGGATAATAACTGCTCATCTGATTTTTCTGAAAGTTGGTATACAGATACCATACCACGAGATGTCGCTTTGGATTGCGTTTCGCCCACTTGCATCTACAGATGGTTACACCTGGTGGCAAAGTCTAAAGGACCATGTATGTTTAGATGGGTAAATGACCCCAGAACAGGTGCGGTAGAAGTGCCAAAAATAAAATATTACATATACAAGAAATTGTTCAGTTAGCATGAAGTACAATGTTATGTTGTATACTCAGAAAAGTTTCCATTCACTGAGTCTCATCATTCTCGAATAACAAGGTCGTGATGTAGTGCATTCGTGCAAAATCGCCAAATTTGAGGCGAAAACACCTTATGCTTCTTTCTATAAACATATGAAGATAAACGATGACCAGAACCAGATTTGGTCTACGACTACATATTGGAACCATGAGTATGATCTTGATACATCATAGTCGCTGTTCCAATATGTAGTCGTAGACCAAATCTGGTTTTGGTTATCGTTTATCTTCATATGTTTACAGAGACCAATAAGAGTTGTTTTCACCTCAGAATAAACTATGTCGCGCGAATGCGTTACTTCACGGTCCTGTTACTCGAGAAAGATAAGACTCAGTGAATTGAAATTTTTCTGAGAATACAAAATAAAAATGTACTTCATGCCAATTGAACAATTTCTTGTAGTGGAAGTATTTTATTTTTGGTACTTCTGCACTGCACATGCCCTGGGGCCATTTACCCATCTAAAGATACAAGGTCCTATATACAATAACTTATCGGATCCTTTATCGGATTCTTGTCAAATCTGGTTTCGAGAAAACATGCCCTGAGATGTCGCTTGGTGTTGAATCTCGCCCACTTGCGCCTACAGCAGAGGCAGATGATGGCAAATCCAAATTTGGTGATTACGGGGTTATCACGTAAGCATGCTTGCAAACATATATAATAAAGAATCCTTACCCCTCTCATAACAGCTAATACCTCATGAGTCAAACAGCAACTCTCATTATATATGGCAAGCAGTAGTTGCCTCCCTCATATCAACACCGCTCTCAGAATGTCATGCAACCAAGTTTTCGTAGAAAGGAAACGAGATAATATTATACATCCTATTTGTGCATACAAGTTTGAGAAATTCCTGCGTTTAAAAAATTTCAGTAAACAAGGGACTGATTCGTATACTATTTCAAGAGGTCATGTTCAGATTTGTTTACCGGAAATCACGTGACCAGAAGTTGCGTTCCCGGAAGGGCAATACCCAAGCTCTACCAGGCATCCATTACGTTCTGCTTTGCGCCTCTCCATGTAGCGCTGTAAGGGTCTCACGGACTGTGCCGGAGTTGACCCGAGGTCATCTGTTGCCACAGTGAACGAACTGCGATATCATCACCGATATATATGTTATATTACGGGTAATGTGATACAATTTTTCTGCCCCTTAAACAATTGGATCCAAGTGATAAGGGCAATACCCCGTGCGCACAACACTCGAAGTCCGAAGTCTCCACTGCGCATGTGTAGTTGCGGGAATTTGCCGTTTTTCTATTACTAGGGCTGGATAAATGTCTCCCCTTAAACAATTGCTCCAAGATATGTCATATATTAATTATTATGTATTTACGGCGATTATTTAGATGAGGAAATTATTTAAGGGCGATGACTAGCTACTGAATAATTAGAAGTGGTGTATTCAGTTATACCCGTAGCATCTGCATATACATTCTTCAACGGTCTCTATTAAGTCTGTCGTATAAGTTTTGGAAAACACTTTGGACCATGGTTCAGCATATATGTACACTATACGAGGTTCTACACTGATTGTATATGGCCTATCGTAACTTACAGGCTATGTGTTTTCTCAGTCAGACCCCCCAACACACACAACAAAGACGGACAACACACGTCCAAAGGCTTGCCACAGGTCGATGTCCTGATGTGGTCGTCCACACTTCCGTTATCATTTTTGGCAGTATGTAGTAGATGAATGAACCACTTTTGCAATATCAAATGCGTCATTCTTCCACAAGAGGACAGAAGCACCGACATCTTCACTGACGACTTCACTTGTGTTGATTCACCTATCACACCCATGCCATTTGCGTGAGAACTGATCTGTTTGCCACGAGAGATCGCTTCAGCAATCAGATATAGTCTCGCGCTGTGATTGATACGGTAACGTACTGAGCTCAATTGCGCAAGACGGTATATTACTATGTTACTATGCCTGGTAGATCGACACATATTTTATTTGCTTGCCATTTGCTATTATTCTGTCTTCCTCTTCATCTTATTACCAGTAAAGACTCTTCATTTTAATTTGTCTTCTAGTGTGGAGCTTGTGTAAATCAACGGTTCGCGCGCATAAATTCATATAAATGTAACTTAAATCTCAAAAATGACCACCACCACTACTCCCTTTTATGTATAATAATTACATTCCAAATACATTTTAATTCTCTCTGTATAAAACGTCATAATACTTGATGGATTTTGTACGGTACACCGTCGTTTGGCAGCGGCCTTCTAGAGTGGCTTTCTGGAAGACCGTTAATTTTCGCAGCGGACTTCAGAAGCTTTTTTCTGTGGTAAACCGTCTTTTAGCAGCGGCCTTCTACAGCGGCTTTCTAGAAGAGCGTTAATTTTCACATCGGTCTTCTCTAGTAGTTTTCTGAACACCTGCTCTGTTCAGCAGCTTTTGCAACGGTTGCTTTCTAGAAAACAACTTTTTCTTCAACACCTTTATTGTTAAACCAAGAAACGGTACAGTCATTGGCCAATATTTGAATTTGAGTGAATAAAGTAACATGCATGATCATGTTCAAGCCTTAAATAGTCTCAATACTTGAGCGACTACAACTATATACATAAAACTATATATTTTTTAAATCAAGTTATAGTTAGTGAACAACGGTTGTCGGACTGAAAATTTGACCATAATGGGTCTGTGTTAAATAAAGAAATGCAATATCATCAGTGTTATAGCTAGTTAAAGTAAGATGAAAGTTAACACTTTATTAGTTAATCCGGTTAAAGCTATAGTATGTGTGCAATGTTTGAGTGACTAAAAGTAACCTATATTAAAGAAGCAGGTGTTAAACCAAGAAATGCTATAGAAATAGTGGACATTGTTTGAGCAGCTAAAAGTAAGCTGTATTTGTAAAACCAAGAAATGCTTTGAATTAGTGACAATGTAACAGAAAAGGGTATAACCTAATTTGCTTATAGGAGATTATGGGCCCCGGTTAACGGGAGTATCTAGCCATATGTCGCATCAACGGATTCTGAAGGCGGACTGCATGAGTTAAACCCAGAGATACTATAGAATTATTGGGCAATGTTTGAAGAACTAAAATAAGCTGCATTTGTTCAACCAAGAAACGCTATAGTATAGTGTGTTGGCTACACTGTCAGAAGAACATGGCCGCGCTGACCAAACAATAAATGGTACAGACGTGACTGACCATGTTCTGAATGGTTGAACAATTGTTATTATGGCCGATCTGACCAAATTTGCCATGGTCAAGATGTGTGTTCGACCCTGCAGGACGTGGTCGGTCACTTATGTACCATGAAATACCTGGTCAGCGCGGCGATATCCTTCAGACAGTGCAAGTACGAGTGACAAAAAGTAACCTTCTGTTATATGTCAGTTGTAGAGGATTGTGGGTTTATGAGAGCTTCCACGAGGCAAGTCATATGTCACTTTAACAGCTTCTGAAATGGGAACAACATGTGTTAAATCAAGAAATGTTATGCAATCAGTGGAAATTGTAAGCATCAAACTGTATGATCTTGTAGTGAAGACTGAGTAGGGTACCACTGGTATGGCCAGTGCATTAATACCCATGAGGTGTTGTCACTGGGTACGATTTTCAATCTGGAAGAAAGTCACAGTAAAAATGACCGGTTATGGAAAGCCGCTGAGGAAGGCCGCTGCGAGAAATAATGATGTTCTAGAAAACCGCTGCTATGCCAACTGTTGTAGCTGTTAAGTTCAGGCCCACACAATTTGTTCACAAAAATCAGTCCCAGCCCCTACCAACACCCCTCTTAATGGTAACCCCTCTCCTCCTCGTCTGATTTAAGAACAGCATTGTAGGAATCCGCTGTAAATGTGATACTGCTTCTTTCTCGTGATCTCTGACATGAAGTATGGACTAATACTTGTACCGAGGATCACTTGCATAAGGAGACGTCATTATGTATTGTTCTCTCACACAAAGGTCAATAATCAAGAAATAAAATATCGTGGCTATGAGGAAAATGCCGACGTACTGACAAGTAGTATATACAGTGCATCTTCCGTCAATTTCATCTATACATTGTGGGTTGTGGGTAAAGGACACTTCCGATCAGGAGATAACGTGACTTCTGGTTCGAGGTCAATTATGGTTACCTGACTTCCGGTGCTCCAAGTTTTCATGGATGTGCATTGTGGGATCGCGATTGCGTAAACAATCGGACTCGAAAAATTACGGAAACTAGGGACTTCACACCGATAGCATGGAAAAAATTTAATTTCGTGGTGGTCGTCAGCCGGGGGAGATCAGTTCCAACACGTAATCCGTTGTGTGTAAGGATCACTGCAGCGTGGGGATTAATAGCTGCTGCTACAATACGCTTCCTCATTCATGCGTTATGCTAAGGCTTTAAGATAGGGAGATAGGGCGTTAAGGCGGTGAGACTGGCGTTAAGACGTAACGACAGGCGTTGACGGGCGTCACTGCATTTCGATGGAGTAATGTTAATTCCATGGGATACCTAGCTTCTGAGCCATTTCAACAGGACGTTGAAGCGTTAAGCTAGGCGTTGGGGGAATCTATAAAAGCAAGCGTATCTCAAAGACGTGCACATTCAACCTTTAACCCTCAACATGGCTTATACATGTTTTGAGACACCACGATATGATGCGACACCAGAAGAATATACATGGGTATGAAGACACCGAGGCACAAGAAGCCAATCCAGATGCTGAAATTATACCAGCTGATTGTGAGAGTCCACCGACTGATACCGATGCAAAGACTGCTGAGATTCTATCTCGTGATATGGCGAGCTCGACCTCAGACAGTCAGGTTGCGTCGCAGGGAAGCTTGAGTAAGGAAGAACCTTTTGGGATCGTATTGTGCCCCAGGCGTTAAGGCGTTGCGTGGGGATTCCTGTTCTCCCGCAGCATGTATTGTTATGCATTAACCTTGAATTGCCTGGGGCATAGTCAGCACCTCCGAAAGTGCCCTTTCCATAGTACTCTTCAGTGCGCATGCGCCTTTCACCTCCAGCCTGGCCCTACCCGATAAGAGCTTCAACGGGATATCACCTACGCCCCATTTGGACCGAGGATGGCCCATCTTTACCCCCAAATTGACGGCATTTACACTACACACCAGTCCAGTCGGACTCTGCTCCACGAGTGCTTCAACATGACACCCTACACTACCCATTCGGACCAAAGATAGTCCATATCTACCCCAAAACGTTCACTCAAATGCCCCTTTTTCACTGCGCATTCGCATATTGACGGAATTTCCACTACACAACAGTCCAGTTGGACGCTCCCCTACGAGCGCTACGAGCGCTTCAAACTGATACCCCACACGACCCATTCGGACCACGGATGGTCCATCTCTACCCTAAAACCTCCATTCAAATGCACTTTTCCCACTGCGCAGGTTGACGGCATTTCCAATACACACAAGTCCAGTCGGACTCTTTCCCACGAGCGCTTTAAACTGATACCTCACACGCCCGTTCTGACCGCGGATGGTCCATGTCCACGCTAAAACGTCCACTCAAATGCTCTTTTTGCACTGCGCATGCGCAGATTAGCACTATAAACCAGTCCAGTTGGACGCTGCTCCACGAGTGCTTCAATATGAGTCTCTATACGGCCCATTCGAACCACTGGTGGTCCATCTCTACCCAAAAGGTCCATTCAAATGCCATTTTTCCTCCACTGCGCGTGCGCAGATTGATGATATTTCCACTACACACACGTCCAGTCGGGCCCTCGCCCTCGAATGCTTCAATATGACAACTCACGCGGCCCATTCGGACCACGGATGGTCCACCTAGATCCCAAAACGTCCACCCCAGATCTGCATATGCACCACGCATGCGCAGTCAGAACTATTATTCTACAGTGTGAGACAGGACAAATAAGGTGCCACACTCCATAGCGTAAAGACGAATGTCCATGAGTGGGTTCCCATTTGGGCCAATAAAGCTGAACATGGAAGTATATGTCGGGGGCCCGCACACTTGTAGCTGAGGTATATCAGAGCATTTTCAACCGTTGCTATTATGTACTGAGTCGTAGCCGAATGGATAACGTGCCAGCCTTTGGTGCCGGAATTGGCCAGAGGGATTTCCCTTCTCTTGCTGCATGTATTGCTGCTATACATGAGGATTTCCCTTCTCTCGCTGTATGTATGGCTATAGACGGGGCAAGATAGGATTGACCTTTAAGGTCAATTGCCCTCAATGGGCGAGATTAAGGGTTTCTACACTGCCTCAATCCTGACTATATTGCGAACGTACATGAGAAAACGCACGAGTATTTCCCGCAATTCCGATTATAATCCAAGCGTAACTATAGTTTTCCATGCAACTGGACACACGGTTTTAATTTTGCAAACAGACGAAACTTCTTTAAATTTCAAACTTTAGCCATACTTTTCTGGTATTCTTGTCCTTTACTTTTCTCAAAAATGCTCCTTTTTTCAATTCAGGCCGTAAACATTATACCAGATGTAATTTTATCAATATATACAATGCCGGTGTAAACATCTTTCACACCTGAAATCACAGCACTGAATATAGTCAATAGTTAATAGAGCTGAGGAGTCAGGTCCAAAAATGACTACACAAAGCGCTACACAATGTGGCTTTAGTCGGCATCCAAGTTCATTTTACGTTGACGTGAATGACGTCGATGCTCCAAATGTACATATCACTGAAGTTGTTCAACTGGGTTATTTTTATTCTGCATAAATTTCGTGTCGTTTACCTTTCCAGGGGTTGTAGTGGAGGTTATTTATTTAGGTTGATGAAAAACATGTTTTGGTGAACGTTGATTTATTGAATGACCCTGTTTTGTGAGTGAGAATATGTATGCCCTATTTTTACCTGCGGCACGCAGGTCTACGGGAGGCTCGCGTTGTTGTTCTTGTTCTTGTTGTTCTTGTGACTTTTTTAAATGCGCATGCGCTAAGAGAGTGTGATCTCTGCCACACTTTTCTTTTCAACCTCCGATCTCACATGACAACACTGTCTTCAAGCGCGTTTGAATTCATTTGCAACTATATTCGGTGGAATGAATTATTGCTTCGTTAATTATTATATATGAGAATAGTGTGAATAACGTCAAAGGACCTACGAAGTAGGGTAGGACCCCCAGTTGAAATCCTGCCAATATTAAGATGGGCACGGCCCAAGTTAGAATCACCAGTGATTTTAATCAAAAATCACCAGAAATTTTCATCAAAAGTAGGTCCACTCGAAACATGCTGGCAACAGTCCCCTAATGCACCTTCATGCCCAATGTGAATAACGTCACAGGACATAAGAAGTAGGGTAGGCATTAGGACTCCGACGCACGCTGAACTCTTGTACCTCCAGTTGAAATCCTGCCTATATTAAGATGGGCACGGCTCAAGTTAGATTCACCAGTGATTTTAATCAAAAATCACCAGAAATTTTCATCAAAAGTAGGTCAGCTCGAAACATGCTGGTAACAGTCCCCTGATGCACTTTAATGCCAAAAATCAAGGTTCTAATATCAACGGTAACACTCAGATATAACATATCTCTCAGATATAACATATATATAAATATTAATATTCATGTCACTGTTCCATTGTTTCTCTAGTTGTATTCCTCTTAAAATTTTGTACTCTGCCTTTGACTGATGTTTTTACAATAAAATCTTGAATCTTGAATGCTTATTTTGCCGACGAAAGGATTCAGTGGACTCACTCATTACCCGACAATTTCAAATGGTAGCCCACTTCGTAGAGACAGAAATGACTATGTAGTATTTAATGAGTTGGACACCCCTGTGCGCGAACAATACCTCGCAGTCGTGCAGTTATATTGTGCACTTTCGGTTGCATGACATTTGGCAAACAGCTATTTTGAATGATTCTCTTTCAGAACACAGCCTCTCTATCCTCATTCTCGCAAGCCAGGGCCTTGATTCGCTGGTATTGATGTTCCCGTCCTCTTCCGCACTCAGAATCCCTTTAGAATAGCATTAATCACTTCCGTAAATTCAATACTTATGTGTATCAGCAGACAATGCACAGAAACATATTACATTTGACATCATTCTCTCAAGTCGGAGCCCATTTCTGCTAGAATTTACTGGTTCTATACAAAATTTACGTTACTTTGTCAATCAGTTTACGTCATATATAGCAGATACTGGCCATAAAAACGATGTTGACCTCGTGGCTAAAAGCTAGGGCCTTTGTTTTCCTGGAGGGGTTTTCGAGTTTGATTTTGATATTTAGATACCCTTCGCATTGACTTTAACTTGGCAGTCATTTTCGCGAATGCAACAATTTGATGTATCAAAAGATAATAACGAGAATTCGACATCATTCTCTTACACACAGACCTTGTTTAGTGAACTAGCCCCGAAACTTCGCACTTGAATCACCTTCGGAATGACAAACATATTCGCAAATTGAGTACCGGTATAGGAAGATATCCATAGATACTGACTAGAAATGTTTCTTGTTTGCAGAATTTGATTTTAAAGAAAAGAAATTAATAAAATTAGCAACCTTCGAAAAGGTTTGGCTGAACATGTCAGATGAGATGATATTTCCTAAGAATGAAATAGTTAATCATTTATATAGAAGAAGCAAATCATGTCTTGGTATTGACTTGCTGCGTGGAAAAGAGTGGCAAGGAATTTAGTTCGCAGATGATAACGAACGTAAATGCAGAAACCTAATTAATTATTTTAATCGAATATCAAGACTGTAACAGGCCTCAATTTGAATAGTGAAAAAGTGTCATTATGCCTCTTGGACAGTTCGATAAAGCCTTAAATCCCATTCCGTAGTTTCACAGATCGAAGTGATAGACCTGATACTAAATTTATTGAAAAATAACTTTGAAGGAAATATAAATTTTCCATTTTGATCGGCAAATTAAGCGAGAAGGGAGACTGAAGAGCGCAGATTTTCGCGCTATGACTAAATCCTCGAAATTTGTTTGGATTTCCAAATATTTGAAAGCCTTTTTGATTTGCAAAAAGTAACGACTGAACCGAATGTTTTGAAACTTGGCATACACGATATTTGTACCAAAACATTGCCAAAGAGATCATGGTGAGTTCGTCTGTCAATTCAGTATAGACGGCACGGCCGAGTCAAAATCGTCGGATTTTGAATGGGGAAAGTGAATATATATATATGGTATCAGAACTATTACGCAATCCCTACAATTGTGGGTTACAAGTTGAAAATTACTTCCCTTGGCATAAAAACACTGGCAGATGGCGCTTTTTTCTACAATTACCACTACCTCCGCTGATATGTACATTGATTACAATGTAGTCATTTCTCACTTGTTTGTTAAAGCATGGTGAACACATGACAAAACGTTAAATGCTGAAACTCGCCACACTATATCTTTGGGTGAAGCTCTATCAGGAAATGTTAAAAAATGTAAGCATGTAATTTATTTTCTAAAAATGACCCAATATGAGAAGCTCCAATGTGTCAGCTCGCAATGTGTCTGTGTCAGCTCGCAATGTGTCTATGTCAGCTCGCAATGTGTCTGTGTCAGCTCGCAATGTGTCTGTGTCAGCTCGCAATGTGTCAGTGTCAGCTCGCAATGTGTCTGTGTCAGCTCGCAATGTGTCGTCGTTACGGAGCACTAGGTGAAACCAGAACAAGAGCATAATTGGCACTATGAAGTACGTTGGCTCTGGAATAATTCGACGATACTAAGCGGGGAAGGGGTATAGTTTCCACGCATTGAAGCATGGAAATTATGTAAATACAATTAGTATATATCACTATTTCAAGCTCCAACTACAATATTCAATATTTATGCGGCAGGCCTACTCGAGTTCGGTTAACACACATTTGTCTCAGAACACGCGTTCATACGTTATCCAGTAAGTATGTAAAAGAAACCTGTTCCAAAAAAAACAGCTGAATGTTCCAGATCACGGGGAAATCGAATCTAGAATTCAAAAAATTTCATCCCCTCCGCCCCCCCCCCCCTAGCGTGATGCGCTTTTGGGGCGTATTGCTATTATGTTTTTGGGGGACATCTCAAACATGTCAAATCATTTTCCCACGCCACTGAATCTAGGTAGAAGGCCGATCGCTTTCCACTAACACATCCACTCACAAAAATGTGATTTGCAATGGATTCCTAATATTATCCCTACTGACCTTGACATTTGACCTTTCGACCTCAATATGACTCTTGTTTGCCATGTAGGTTTTCTTGGACTGTTGGACTGGAAAAACTAGCACAGACAATGTTTTCAACAATTTCCTTTGTTGTTTGGTGGGGGGGGGGGGGGTAATGTGGCGTTGACCTTTGACCAGCTTGACCTTTGACATATTCGGTGTGGTATATCGTCTCTTATGTATCCACCCAAATAGATCATTTGGCTTTCAATGATTTTCTGATTTTTTAGCTAACTTTATGGTATTGACCTTGACCTCAACTTTGTTACAAAATATATAAGTATGAATAACTTTCGTATCATCCAAGAGATGTGGTAGATCTGTAATTTTGAAGAAGTAGGACATCACATGACTCGAAAATGGCGGGTTACGTTGGGGTGTCCTTTCGTTGTTTAAAAACCGTGCTGAAAAGATATTCCCCTTGGTCTTTGTAACCATTACATTGATTGTAATAGATTTCATATAATATCATATCACGTGTCATGTCGTGTAACATTACGTAAAATGAACTGGATTGAAACCATGTGAAAGTGAACAAATCGATCGAGTGTGGATTCGAACATGTGATGTTCCAACTACCTCACGTTCAAAATTTGTCCACGCAGTTCAACAGGGAATTCCACATTTGCTGAATAGATTGAGCTACAGGGCGAGACAAGTTAACTCCCTTGATTGGACCTATAAGGGACTGAAAAAGTTTCCGACTAGAATTTGCATGGGTAGCGTGATCACTGTAGGTATGTAACTTCCGAGTCGACAGACTTTCTAACAACAACAGCAACGTCAGCAGAGCTTTATATTCTTACAATACCCGTGTTGATTTAGTACGATCAGAAGTTTATCACGTTTGATGGACTTATTAAGTCGTTATAACGACTTAACTGACCAATGAAATTGCAACATTAAGTCGTTATAACGACTTATTAAGTCGTTATAACGACTTAATTGACCAATGAAATTGCAGCATTAAGTCGTTATAACGACTTATTAAGTCGAAATTGCAGCATTAAGTCGTAACGACTTAATAAGTCGTTATAACGACTTAATCCACCAATGAAATTCCGTCTTACTTCTGCCGCTTTTATTTTGTTAGATGACAACTCCCCGGTGAAACAGCGTTTAGATATTCACTATCAAGGGCTGATCTACGGGGGATGGGGGTCAGGGGGTTCCGCCCCGCCCCCCGCCCCCCCGCCCCATTAAACCTGTAAAAAAAAATGAGAGAAAGATCAGCGAACCCTGGGATTTCGCGTAGAAATAATATCTTAAAATTATATGTAAAATGAACGAATGTGGATTATGTAATCAGAGTATCTATTGGTATATTAAACAGACATCTATTTATGTGGTTTGTGAGCGTACTATATTTCGATGTTGAATATGCAAACATTATGGCTACGAGCGCTGCACGTGTGAAGTGTTAGTCCTGATTTGTATCTGTTTTACCAGAATGTCAAATGGGGGCAGAAGGTGTGATACTATTCAATATCGATGCGTGCTTATGCGAAACAAAAGTGAAAGTTAATCTACATACATTATGTTCGATTTATTTTGTTCTGGTGCATTTTGACGGTATATTTTCTGTTTGTATTGAATGGACATTAAACCGTTGCTCGATCCGGAGCTCAGTTCCCACTCTCATGTTTTTGATTGCATGGGTCTCTCCATTTTTCATAACTAGATGTAAAACTCCATAAGTTCAGTCTTGTTCAGTCTATGAACGGCTCTCCCAGAAAGTGTTGAATTTACGCATGCAAAACGCTGTGTTGTGGTGCATTATGATAGTAGGATTACGGCACTTGTATCACATGTGTTATTCCCTGCGAAAAATCATCAAAACTATCATCCAGTGTTTAGCCCGTAACGACTTAATACTCCAATTTCATTGGTCAATTAAGTCGTTATAACGACTTAATGCTGCAATTTCATTGGTCAATTAAGTCGTTATATAACGACTTAATAAGTCGTTATAACGACTTAATACTCCAATTTCATTGGTCAATTAAGTCGTTATAACGACATAATCAGTCGTTATAACGACTTAATAATTCGTTTTAACGACTTAATACGACTTAATAGGGGCTAAAAAAAAAATTCCATGTCCCTTTTACGGCTCCGTAACTTCTGGCACGATACACAAGAAACAAAAACATCTCACAGAAATTTAGATCAGGCTCAGGTGGTGTTTTGCCACCTTGTATATAATATAGTGGAGCATACAATAGTCCAAGCGGTATGTTTCCCCGTAAGTCTAACCTGACTTTCTAAAACCTGGAATACTGAATGTTTTATTTCTTAAGGTATTCCGCTGTTGAGGATCTGTCGCCCATTTTCCGTACTTTTTGCCTGTTTCCCCCAAATAGGTTAACTCCTTTCCCTAGGTTAAGAAATAGGGATTTCCTTTTAACCGAGAATTTTACGCATCCAATTTGATAAATTTTGATTGATATTGTGATTATCTTCAAGCAGAATATAAGAAAGAATGAAATACCATTTATATGATTTTTTCGTGAATTTCCTTCAATATCAGGGCTAATGCCTGTGTTTTCTGTATTATCAAATGGAGCATGCATAGGGCACTCCACTTGACATTGTCTAAAGCTAAAAAAAATGCACACGAAACTGTGAATTTTTTCTTTGTTTTTCTTCATGTTACAAAAAATGAATGCCACAACACACTTTATTCAAAAACTTTATTTCTTTGATTCACCACAAGCGGGTGTATAAGGCGAAATAGCATTGGAGTTCTGTCTGCTGGTCAAGGTGAGCGAGATTGGCAACAATGGATGGATATATAGTCTACCTCATCCTACCCCTCAATCCCCAAGCAAATTCTCGCCATGTATTCCGCCATGCATTCCGTTAACCTGTGGTTAATTTAGTAGCTGAACAAGTCGGCCTAGTGTCAAGCTCAGACGAACGTGTATTTGTTAGGACCTTCCACCAGAGCCACCTTCCCGTTGTTACTACCGTCCTCCACCAGATTCAACAAAATGAGCGCTATTTCATCCACACTGAAAGGAAAATAACGATATATATTTACAGTCTAAAATAAAATAACGTCTTGGAGCCAAACTTAAAGTGTAAACATTTTGGGTCCAATACTCTCTCAAAACTACTGTGTACAAAAAGTACACAAAGTGTGGCAAAAATTATCATACACAACGTGGTGTGTACACTTTATACACTGCTTTGTGGACTTTTCCAAGCAAATTGTGCCGAAAGTACACATCGATGTGTACAAGACTTAAACAAAAGTGTGTATAAAAGGTGCACACCACTGTGCATGCTAATTTTTGACACACTTTGTCTAGTTTTTGTACATAGTAGTTTTGAGAGTGTATTTCGCTTACAGTATTCGAACTTTTTTCAGATGCGGAAGAGAGAGAGAAGTAGGGTTTATCGTCGTTTTCAACCTTGTTTCAGTCATATCATGACGGTGCCTACATGTGCCAGAACACGAGATTTCTCACAGTTCCTATTACCCTGGACACTGATCAACCAAGTCAGTACAGAACCCGGTCATCATCCAAGTATTTACCGAATTCACCCGGTCCCCCGTCCAAGTATTGACCGAGCTTAACGTTGCTTAACTTCGGTGATCTGACGAAAACCGGTGTGTCCACATCTTCACGACGTCAAAGTGTCTATTTGTGAGCCGAAGGCAAACCCTTGACTATCTTGCTTAGTAGACCGCGTTCCGTTCACATTCCAGTTACGTGACATAGAAAAACTGCGCTGATGCTAAAATACGTTAGGGTTTTACTTTCGCTGCTAAACTATTTACTGATACCGAATGTAAAATATTTAATCCAAGCACGCATAACAATACAATATTAATGGAAAGATCAGTGACATTCTACAGAAATCCGTGCGCTATTTCACCCAATTCAAGTCCTTCAGTGGGAAGGTGAGGTCGGATATACTGGCAACGCCGACCGCCTTTAAAGTTTCAGTGTTTCCTACATTTGCCTGGAAAATATCCCCGCTCACAGCTGGGCTTATCAGTGTCCAGGGTAAAAGGAACTGAGGGCGCTCTCGTGTCCAGGCACATGTAGGCACCGTCGTGATATGGCTGACAAATTGTTGAAAACGACGTTAAATCCTACTCACTCACTCACTCACTACATTTGCCTGGCTTGTTGGATGTTTGGTGGTAGATAATTGGGTTTGTTTTCTCTTCAAATAGATTTTGTTTTAAACTATGTTTCCTTTATATTTATTAATGTTCATGGTTTTTGAAAATGTGCGTGTTCATCTGCCACCGGGTATCGCACAAGCTATGATGTTTTCGACTCTGTTGTTAGGGTCGCCATGGTCGCGGTAAACAAGTGATCTGATTGGTCAATATGTGCAGGATGTTGCTTTTGCTGATTGGCTGACATCTACCGCTGTGTTGTCGTTGATCGCGATATAGTGTTCAAGAGAACCAGGGGTATCTATGATAGAGATACCCCTGGTTTTAGCGAGGATGGTGTGTCCAACGCTATAAGCCGTAGCGACGGTGATCCATCTTGTGATCCACAATCTAAAACTTGCAGTGTCTTTCAAGTTATAATTCTTCACCTCATCAAAGGTTGCCCGGCAAGAGTATCTCGGAACTGTTCGAAATCCCAACATGTGTCTGATGATAGGTCGCTCAACATGTTGGTATCTGTCAGTATAGGACAAAGGCATACTATACGGATCTTCTTGTCCAACACCTCCTTGTTAAGCTGTAAATATATAATGATCTCCATACCATCACATATTTTGTTTGTTTTGTTTGAATTAGTATAAGAAGCCGTTACCATAACTTCAGGAGAGTAGTATACAAAGGCTAAATTCCCGCGCAAAAATATGGGTGGAAACAATGTGGGTGATCGCGGAGCTGACGTCTCATCCGGTGACGTCACGATAACGTCACGTCCGGGTCAAAGGTTACTTCCTGGTCAAAGGTCACTTCCGGCTCAAATGTTACTTCCGGGTCAAAGGTCACTTCCGGTGAAGTGAACAAGAGTGATCTCCCCCTACATACAAGGCCCCACAGTGAATCTCAAGCATAAATGGCCTGACTCATGGCGCAGTGGGTCCATACCACATGAACATTGGCGGTATAGGTTGTGGGATCTTGTTTTCTTCGTCTCGACCTGTAGAACACGATGGTAGGGGTCTCGATGCCATTGGTTGAAAATTTGTTGAAAAATTCAGTGCGCATGCGCAGTAGAAAAAGGGTATGGGAATAGACGTTTTGGGGTCGTGACGGACACCTAATGGTTCGAGTGAGGTATCAGGTTGAAGCATACGTGAAGGAGCATCCGACGGGATGGGTGTGACGTGGAACTGACGTAATTCTGCGCATGCACAATTGACAAAAGGTATGGAAATAGACGTTTGGGACCGAGAGGGGCCCCTAGTGGTCCGATTGGGTCGAGTGAGGTATCAATGTGTAGCATACGTGAGGGAGCATCCGACGGGATGATCCGATGAGGTCGAGTGAGGTGTCAAAGTGAAGCGCTCCTCCAGGGCGATCAAGTGAATTGATGAAAAATTAGGAATTGTTCCGAAAATATAAAAGGCGGAAGACGGACTTTACACCTAAGCCATGGAGAATGATGGATGTTTTGAGGTCCAGGCCATCCCTCGTCCAAATGAACTCCCAGAGTGAGTGAGTGAGTGAGTGAGTGAGTGAGTGTGTGAGTGTGTGACTGAATGAATGAATGAGTGAGTGAGTGAGTCTTAACGCACGGACGCACTAACGATAGTGAGTGAGTGAGTGAGTGAGTGAGTGAGTGAGTGAGTGCGTGAGTGAGTGAGTGACGTCATCAGTTGGTGTAGTAGCGAAAGCGGGCATTTTCAGGGTGCGTGGGTATGTATTTGAGCGATTGAGGGACCATCCGTGGTCCAAATGGACCATGTGGGGTATCAGTGTGAAGCTTTCGTGGGGTAGAGTCAGAGAGACGTGTTTTTATTAGAAGTCCCGTAAATCTGCGCATGCGCAGTTGATGTGCAGTAAGTAAAGTGGTCATTTTAGGGGTGTGAAGGAAGATGTTTGGGGTAGAGATGGACCATCCTTGGCCCGAATGCGTCGTGGGAGGTATCAGTGTGAAGCTCTCGTGGAGAGCGTCCAGATGGATAGATGGGAGGTGGGAATAGAGTCTGTGTGCGCATGCACAGTAGAAAAATCGCTTGGAAATGGACAATTGAGGTTGATATGGACCCTTATTGGTCCGATTGGTCCGTGGGAGGCCTTATTATGAAGGTCTCTTGGGGTAGCGTCGGGTTGGATTGGTGTCTAAATACATATGGACTGATGACGAACAAGAGTTCATCCCTTTATGTACAGATCCCACCACCACCGGTCAGTGCCACCACCACCACCACCACCACCACCGGGTGTTGATGCCCGGTGGTGGTTCCACCGCCGGACATTGACCGCCCGTCAACGCCTGGTGGTGGTGGTATCTCCCGTGGGGCGGAGCTCTTGGATCGTAGGAGCAAATATCGTAATCTGCGCATGGGCATTTGGGGTGTAGTAAGTAAATTGGTCATTCTGGTGGAGTGAAGGAAGATATTTGGGACAGAGAGGGACCATTCTTGTTCCGAATGAGTCGTGTGAGGTGTCAAAGTGAAGTCCTCGCGGTGTAGACTACGACTCGAAGGATGTCCAAGTCATCTAGGACGTCATTGGTGACGTCATCAGTAGGAGTATTAGGCAAAGTGGGCATTTTGGGGGTGTGAAGGAAGGTGTTTGTGGTAGAGATGGACCATTCGCGGTCCGAATGCATCGTGCGAGGTGTCATTTTATAGCAACACCCATCAACGCCAAGCTTAACGCTTCAACGCCCTGGTGAGGTGTCAAAGTGAAGTCCTGAATCGATGATTTTTTAGATATTCCATCGAAATGCGATGACAGCCGTCACAGCCTGTCGTTAACGCGCTAGCATAACGCCGTGACGCCATGATATAGAACGGAGACAGAACAACACCAAGGATGACAGGTCAATCATTTTATTATCACCTCCAGTACATCATACCCACGCTAGGGGAGCCGCGTTGGGTATGGTGTGTTGTTCTTGTCCAATCAGAAGCCCCCTTTTGGGGTTGTACCTGTCATATTCGTTCTTGTCCGTTAGATGTATCCTCGGCTGCTCTTATCCAATCAAAAGCCGTCCTTTGAGAAAGTTCGATGTTCGGTCCTGTTCGCTCTGATCCGTATGATCCTCATTTGGCAAGCCAGGATGTTGTTCAAGCAGCATGACCTGAAGCAGTTGTCTGCGCATTCTGATTGCATTTTCCACGGGCTCGGCGGGTGGTAGCCCCATATTCTCTTCCAAGCGGTAGCAGTGTGAAGCATTCGTGGAAATATATTTGCTCTTCGGGAAATTTTCTGGGAAAACCCCGTTCTATTTATAGATCGTTTCGGAGTAGTGAAGAAAAACGAGTTCGGATGCGCAATGGAGTGCGTTTGGAGGAGATAAGGGGCTTTTTCCATCCGGCTACCTGATAGAGTTACCGCTGTGTGTGTGTGTGTGTGTGTGTGTGTGTGTGTGTGTGTGTGTGTGTGTGTGTGTGTGTGTGTTCGTACGTGCGCGCGTGCGTGTGTGTGCGTGCGTGTGTGTGTGTGTGTGTGTGTGTGTGTGAGTCTCTATATGTACAGACACCACCACCACCGCTACCACCACCACCGGGCGTTGACGCCCGTCAACGCTCGGTGGTGGTGGTAGCTCCCGTGAGGCGGAGCTCCTGTATCGAAGCTCTTGGAGCTCGGAGCTCTTGGAGTCTGAGCTTGGAGCTCTTGAATCTCGGAGCTCGGACGTGACGTCATCGTACGCATGCGCACGTACCTGTGGTTCACCCGTACCCTGGTGTACACTATGCCCTTCGGTTATAGGGTTCAGGGTACACCACAGGTACGTGCGCATGAATACGATGACGTCACGTCCGAGCTCCGAGCTCCAAGAGCTCCAAGCTCAGACCCCAAGAGCTCCGCGCTCCAAGAGCTCCGATCCAAGAGAGCTACCACCACCACCGAGCGTTGACAGACGTGTCTGTGAATATAGAGATTCACACACACGCACGCACACAAGCACGCGCACACAAGCGCACACACACACACTCACTCAAACTCACTCACAGTTAACTCTACCAGGTAGCCGGATGGAAGAAATCCCGTATCTCCTCCAAACGCGCTCCATTGCGCCTCCGAAACTCTTTTTTCTCCACTACTCCGAAATCATCTATAAATAGAACGGGGGTTTTCCCAGAAAATTCCCCGACGAGCAAATATATTCCCATGAATCCTTCACACTGATACCGCTTAGAAGGGGATATGGGGCTACCACCCTCCGAGGCCGTGCAAAATGCTATCAGAATGCACAAACAGCTGTTTCAGGACATGCTGCTTGAACCATATCCTGGCCAGCCCGATGAGGATTAGAACATACGGATCAGAGCGAACAGGACCGAACATCGAACTTTCTCAAAGGACGGCTTTTGATTGGATAAGAGCAGCCGACAATACATCTAACGGACAAGAACGAATATGAAAGGTGCAGCCCCAAATGAGGGCTTCTGATTGGACAAGGGCAACGCAACATACCTAACGCAGCTCCCTTAGCGTGAGTATGATGTACGGGAGGGGATAATAAAATGATTGACCTGTCATCCTTGTTGCTGTTCAGTCTCTGGTCTATATCATGGCGTCAAGCCGTTGTGCTAGGGCGTTATGTTGACGGGTGTCACCTCATTTCGATGAATTAGTGTCATTTCCATGGAATATCTAAAAAATTATCGATTCAGGTCTAAATCACCAGGGCGTTGAAGCGTTAAGCTTAGCGTTAGTGGGTGTTGCTACAAGATGACACCTCACACGATACATTCGGACCGCGAATGGTCCATCACTACCCCAAACACCTTCCTTCACACCCCCAAAATGCCCACTTTGGCTACTACTCCTACTGATGGCGTCACCAAGGACGTCCCAGATGACCTGGACATCCATCGAGCCGTGGTCTACACCGTGAGGGCTTCACTTTGACACCTGACCCGACTCATTCGGACCAAGAATGGTCTCTCTCTACCCCAAATACCTTTCTTCACTCAACCAGAATGACCACTTTAATTACTACACCCCAAATGCCCATGCGCAGATTACGATATTAGCCCCTACGATCCAAGAGCTCCGCTCCACGGGTGATACCACCACCACCAGGTCCGGTGGTGGCACCATCACGGTGGTGGTTGTGGTGGCACCGACCGGTGGTTTTGGGGTCTGTACATATAGGGATGAACTCGTGTCCGTCAACAGTCCATATGTATTTAGACACCAATCCAATCCGATGCTACCCCAAGAGAACTTCAAAATAAGACCTCCCACGGACCAATCGGACCACTAAGGGTCCGTCTCAACCTCAAAACGTCCATATCAAAGCGCTTTTTCTACTACGGATGCGCAGACAGACTGTATTCCCACCCCACACCTATCCAGTTGGACGCTCTTCCACGAGAGCTTCACACTGATATCTTCCGCCACCCATTCGGAACAAGGATGGCCCATCTCTACCCCAAACACCTTCCTTCACACTCCCGAAATGACCACTTTACTTACGGCACCCCAACTGCGCACGCGCAGATTTACTGATACACCACACGGTCCATTTGGACCACGGATCCCTCGGTCGCTCAATCACACACCCATGCACCCCAAAAATGCCCGCTTTCGCTACTAATCCTGCTGATGACGTCATTCACTCACTCACTCTCACTCACTCACTCACTCACTCACTAACCATCGTTAGTGCGTCCATGCGTTAAGACGGGCGTTGGGCACGCCTCACTCACTCACTCACTCACTCACTCACTCTGGGAGTTCATTTGGACCTGTACCCCAAAATATCCATGATTCTCCATGGTTTAGGTGTAAAGTGCGTGTTCCGCTCTTTATATTTTCGGGACAAATCCTAATTTTACATGCATCCAATCATAACTTGATCGTCCTGGATGAGCGCTTCACTTTGACACCTCACTCGACCCCATCGGACCATTAGGGGTCCACCTAGGCCCAAAAACGTCTATTTCCACACTCTGTCTAGTGCACATGCACAGAATGACGTCAGTTCCACGTCTCACCCATCCCGTCAGATGCTCCCTCACGTATGCTACACATTGATACCTCACTCGACCCAATCGGACCACTAGGGGACCCTCTCGACCCCAAAACGTCTATTTCCATAAATTTTGTCTATTGCGCATGCGCAGAATTACGTCAGTTCCATGTCACACCCATCCCGTCGGATGCTCCTTCACGTATGCTTCAACCGGATACCTCACTCGACCCAATCGAACCATTAGGGGTCCGTCACGACCCCAAAACGTCTATTCCCATACCCTTTTTTACTGCACATGCGCACATTGACTTTTTCAACAAAATTTCAACCAATGGCCTCGAGACCCCAGTCAGCGTGTTCTCCAGGTCGAGACGAAGAAAACAAGATCCCACAATCTATACCGCAAATGTCCATGCGTGGGTTTCCCAGTATGGACCTATCCACTGCGCCACGAGTCAGCCCATTTATGCATGAGATTCACAGACAGTGTGGTCTTGTATGTAGGGTGAGATTCACCCGGAAGTAACATTTGACCCCGATGTGACGTCATCGTGACGTCACCGGATGTGACGTCTGCTCCGCGATCAACCACATTGTTTCCACCCACATATTTGCGCGGGAATTTAGCCTTTATATACTTCTCAGGATCCCCTTCGATAGGACGCCCTTCGGTGCATGATATTGAATTGATCGAATTGAATTGAATTGAAATGAATTTTTCTTTGGTGTGTGTATTGGGTCAAGTCGACAGGGCATTGAAACAAAATTGCTTTGCATACTGGGCGTTACAACGTGGTCGAGAGTATTTTCGGTTAACATTGGAGATAATATTTTCGTTCTTTGCAGCAAGCAACTCGACTAGGTCGTCTCCAATAAATAAAACGAAATAAATTCTGTTCATTCTGAAGTGTGTACTTTTGAACACTTTTACGCATAAAGGGACGTGTTCATACGGACGCTAGTGTTCCAAAAGTGTTTCACATAATATGTGTTCATTTGTGAACATTGGCGTTCAAACATGGTGATCAGTTGTGAACACGCGTGTTCATATATATTCTTTAGTGTTCGGATATGATCATAAGTGTTCAGTTTTTAACACATGGTGTCCTGATGGTGTTCTGATTTGGACATCAACATGCACGTTTGTGTTCAGTGCCGCCCAATCACAACCTCGATTGTTGAGTTTACTTAGCGTTGTGGAATTTTCGGTACCTTTTTCTTTTCGTTATTGTTCAAAATGGGTCCGTTGATGAATTATTATTTATCCCAACAACCTCTAAAATTAGTCAAAAAATGACTGCAAATAAATGTGTTACAATTGTTTTCTGACAGTGTACTTGTCCAAATCGCCTCACATAATGTAGGAAAGTTTACCGGACTCTGAGGCAATATTAATCACGACTCCTCCCTGTTCCGGGTTCATGAACTGCATGGCCAAGCGAGTACCACGTATTACCCCTCCCTATGAAAAATTAGAAGAAAAAATACTTGCGAAAGTAGAGTTCTTGAATTATCTCAACAACAGAAGTATGAAAGCTCGTGTGAAACACGGACAGAGCGTTTCCCCCGAATACATGTGTATTGCCGTATAAATTGATATGCGGGAAGAAAAGTTCTTCCTTAATTGTATACATAACACCTAGATTTGACAAATACATGTATTTACCTGTAGGTCAGATATGAATTCACACTCAGACAATAATGGGCCTTGTTGTGATGTTTCATTGTAACTGGAGGTATCAGTCATGAAACTTTGGCAATGCAATAGAGATCTGTAACTATGTTTTCCTTGCAGGACTTCTTACTGTGTATCAGGAAATTTCAGTAAAATTTGTGATGGTAGCTGATTACTCATGGAGGTACCGTCTCAACTTGGTGATAGGTAAAAATTGAGTTATCTTGGCAAAAATTTGAAAGGAATAGTCAGCCAATCCACTAGGAGTTACGAAAGGTGTATGATAAATGCATTTATATCTCACAACCAATGGTCATCAAACTATGTCTAGTTGACCAAATGAACCACCACAGACAGTTCAGTCTGGCTGGCCAAGGAGTGGTCTAAAGATTCATTGCCAATGACTGATTCGTCTTGGGTTATTCTAGTTGTTGATAGCGACAATGTCATTTGTATAAATTTCCATATACATCAAAGTTTATGAAACTGCTTTTGTGGGATATTTTGATTTAAAATTTCAGTTGAAATGTTCTTCAAATTAGTTAATATTTGGTGTGCTACATGTACATGTCGATTTCGATTTTGGAAACTGAAAGTTTGAATACGAATTTTGTTTTCCAGTGAAAAATATTGCCGTGAATAGGGTACATTAATGTAATTACATGTATGTGAAAAGCTTTGATGTTAGAAAGTCCTTTGCAGAAATGGATATTTTTGAAAATTGGCAAGGCTGACCAACATATCAATTATTTTTCAAAGAAATACCCAGCAAAACCAGCCATGAATATACAGGATAACCTTAAAAAAGCATACTTAAATTTTCGGATTTTACATTTACCCCAAAACACAACTTTTCACTGATGAAATCAACAAATTTCCAACTGACATAAATGATGCGATTGACATTGCCTAAAATGACCCCTCATAGTGATACCAGTTGCAACGAACTCTTTTCAGTTTGTAGTCTATCCTGAATGAACACTACACAAATATTTTAAGAAAATCCAACAAGCCAATCGGAAGAAAACGTATCAGAAAATGTACTGTAGTACAAATCAGTCGTGAATAAATGGAACAAAAATATAGTCAGGCCATTTCCCAGACCTATAAAGCAAGCTAGGAAAGCAGGTTTGAGAAAAAAATCCTAAATGCTTTGGAGATATTCGCATTTTGAAAATTGTTGAATGAACATTTTATTAGAAGACAGTGAGAAATTAATTGTGTGCATAGCCAAATAGTCTGGCCAACACTCGAGACTAGAGTAATAAGCTAAAAATAGTCTAGCCAACTCTTGAGACTAGAGTAATAAGCTAAAAATAGTCTGGCCAACTCTAGAGACTAGAGTAATAATATACCTGAAACCGATTGAAAGGGCCTGCAGCATTATTGGCACAAGTGGATAACAGGCTCTGTCAATTGGAGTATAGCTACTTCAGATTCCATACCATGTACAACATGTGGTCAATGATAAACGGGTGACCATGTACCTGTACAAGAAAATGGCAGTACACGTAGGCAGTAAGCTCAGATGTAGAAGTTAGCAAAATTCATTAACTATATCTATGTTCAGCTAATTCATCCAATGTAACCAAGACCACAGAATTACACATTTTAATCAAATGTTGACCATTGTATATTATTCGACTGTGAATGTCACATTTGTGCAAGTTTAACTTGAATAAGAAAAGAAATTCTAGATCACAAAGGAAATAAATTACAGCTCCAGCCGTATACTATTCAAGTTCAGTGGACTGAAATATACCAAAAAACAACGCCTCACTGTACAAATTTGTCAATTTTCACTTTTTTGAAAAGCGCCTCTTTTCGAATCGCCAAAATCGTGCCTTTAGGGCAAAACTAACAACACCAAAACCATCTCAGCTCTGTGTCTATCCTTCAAGATCACTATACCCAAATTTCGGGAAAATCGAAGAAGCCGTTGAAAAAAGAATTGTGCCAGAAAGGTTTATAATGTTCAGGACTACAGCGCCATCTAGTGATCAAACGACATATGCAAATGCAACCATGTCAAATTCTCCGGACCTACATGTAGGACGATACCAACCAATGTTCAGCAACCTGGAATACTTTAATATACAATTTATCTCTGTTCAAATGGGTCAATTTTTATTTTTTGAAAAAACGCGTCCTTCGGAGTTACCAAAATCGTAGCCTTAGGTTCAATCAAACATCAACAAAAACTGTTCAGCTCTGTGTCTATCGTGCAACATCACTATACGCAAATTTTGCGAAAGAAAACCGTGTCAGAAAGGTTAATATTGTTCATAACTACAGCGACATCTAGTGATCAAATGAAAAAAAACACAACCACCCAAATTCCCCAGACCTAGGTTGATAGCATACAAAGTTTAAGAGATATTGACGTTTGAAATGGCGTAATACATAATACATAAGAGCGTAATACATAAGAGCATCCACTTTGTGGAAATGCTCCAATAATGTGGCGATAAAACCATTTTAAACTAGAGGTTCCGCTTTGACCCTTCAGTTGCCGCTCTGGCATGAAGCCTTTATATGCTGGTTGTTTTTAAAGCAAAAACATACGTCTCCCCCAACCTCCCACCTTGCCTTGAGTGGGCACATAATTTAAGGGAAAGTGCTGTAAAATGGATGTAGCATTAAGTATCCTAAACAAAGCTGCGCATCTAAAAATATTAATTACAAAGAGGCGATTTGCATTGTTGCAGTACCCCAGTGAGGAGTCAGGATTTATATAGCAATGAGTGAATTGCCGACATCTAAAGCGTCCAACCAATGTGATTGTGAAGCATCAACTATTTCGAAACTGATCACATTATAGGAAAGATGCAAAACATACAAGAGCCACACCTATAGTATACATGCTGTACCGTATAGAAGTTTCATGCATCTGCCTTCAGTAGTTTCCAAGATATGGAGTGAACAAAAATATGGCAGACAGATAAGCACATTTTGCATGGACCCACGCAAGCACTAGCTTACACCAAAACCCAATTAGATCATAAGGCCATTTCAAGGAAGCTTCCATCCAAGTTTGGTGAAATTTCATCCAGTAGTTCTCCACATATCTTGTAGACAAGAGTAGTCCTGTACATACATGTAACAAAGCTGGACATCAGAAACAGATGGATGCACGCAAACAAACCAAAACCTAATCAGATGAGGAGGCCATCACGATAAAGCTGCCATCCAAGTTCGGGGAAATTCCATCCAGTAGTTCTTCAGATATTTTACAGACATGGCTTGTCTATACATGTACAAGTACACAGACGGATGAACACCAAATATGCGCGCACACCAAAACATAATAAAATGCGGAGGCCATTCCAATGAAGATTCACCAGAGGCCATCACGATGAAGCTTCCATCCAAGTTCGGGGAAATTCTGTACAGTAGTTCTTCAGATATTTTACAGACAAGGCCTGTCTATACATGTATAAGTAGATGGACAGGCAGACAGACAACATACCCAGACGAAATTCCGTGGGGTAGTTCTCCAGATACCTTGCAGACAAGGCTTGTATATACATGTGCAACTAGATGGACGAACGGATGGACACGACCGAACGCTCGCACACATACACCAAAACCTAATCAGAAGAGGGGCTATCCCAATGAAGCTTCCATCCAAGTTTGGTGAAATTCCGTCGAGTAGTTCTCCAGATACCTTGCAGACAAGGTCTGTATATACATGAACAATTAGATGGACGAACGGACGATGGACATGGATAAATGCACACACACACACAAACCTGATCAAATGAGGGGGCTATCCCAATGAACCTTCCATCCAAGTTTGTGGAATTCTGTCCAGTAGTTCTTCAGATATCTTGCAGAAAGGGCCTGTATATACATATACATATACATGTACAAGTACATGGACAGACGGATGGACACCGAACATGGACAAACGCACACAAAAACCAAAACCTAATCAGATGAGAGGGCTATCCCAATAAAGCTTCCATCCAAGTTTGGTGAACTTCCATCAAGTAGTTCTCCAGATATCTTGCAGACAAGGGGCCTGTATATACATGTACAAGTAGATGGACGGACGGACGGACGGACACCGGACACGGATGAACGCATACACACACACCAAAACCTAATCAAATGAGAGGGCTATCCCAATGAAGCTTCCATCCAAGTTTGGTGAAATTCCGTCCAGTAGTTCTCAAGATATCTTGCAGACAAGGCCTGTATATACATGTACAAGTAGATGGACAGACGGACACCAGACACGGATGAATGCACGCACACACACCAAAACCTAATCAAATGAGGGGGCTATCCCACTGAAGCTTCCAAATTTGGTGAAATTCCATCCAGTAGTTCTTAAGATATCTTGCAGACAAGGCCTGTATATACATGTACAAGTAGACGGACGGACGGACACGGATGAACGCATGCACACACACCAAAACCTAATCAAATGAGGGGGGCTATCCCAATGAAGCTTCCATCCAAGTTTGGTGAAATTCCATCCAGTAGTTCTCAAGATATCTTGCAGACGAGGCCTGTATATATATGTACAAGTAGATGGACGGACGGACGGACACCGGACACGGATGAATGCACGCACACACACCAAAACCTAATCAAATGAGAGGGCTATCCCACTGAAGCTTCCATCCAAGTTTGGTGAAATTCCGTCCAGTAGTTCTCAAGATATCTTGCAGACAAGGCAAGGGGACGGACAGACATCCATCCATCCATCCAGCCATCCAGCCAGACAGCACAAACACTAGATGTCTCCCCCCAACATAGTTGGGGGAGACATAATTATTATTTGTTTGTATCATATTGAGATATGATGGTTAGTACATGACGCATATTAACACAAGCGCAACATCAACTGATATAAAACCATGCAGATGTCTGCAGGTGTGGTGTATCAGGTCCTTTCTATACTACTATTTTGGTATGTTGGAAAGATATGGCCTTTTTGGTTTATGTGACAGAGATGAGGCTGCTGGAACAGAAGTTTTCCTTTGTTTCGTGTGGGATACTGTTTTAGAGAGACGAAGCTATTAAAAACATTTACAGCTGATCTATTATTTCCTTAAGGGGGGGTTATACCTGAAGACCTTCTCCCACCCCTTGTCAGTCCTTTGGCGATTTCTTCCCAATGGCTGGGGTGTAGTGTCATGAAAATTTAGCCACTTATCAATCTCGACATGAGGAAGATATTGAAAAAATATAAATTAAAAAAAAAAATACATTTTCGTATTTACATTTATTTTGCATTTAATTTGGTCTATGTCAACCGGGCTTAACCCAGTTTAGTATAAGATCCCTAAATACAGTGTCAAATCAAGCTACAAGTGTCAAACAATACACCTGAAGTGATATTAGCCCAATATAAAGTCAAATTCACCTGAAAAATTAAAATATATGAAATTAAAAATCAATAGTTCATATGATTTGGTTAATATTTTCACCTTTAGGGGAGAATAGTGGTCCAGTGTGTACATTTGTGGATCAATTTGACGCTGCGTTAAGATAACTGATAACTGGGTTAAGACCGACTTACATTCACATTGACCAAAATTAAATAAATGTAGATAAGAAATTATTTTTTCCACTTTTCTTCTTTCGATATCTTCCTCGTGTCGCGATTGGTAATTGGGTGAATTTTCATGGCCCTACTCCAAGACATTGGAAAGAAATCGCCAAAATTACAAGCGTCTTCTCCGTCATTCATTATTCAGCCGTCGTCCGTCAAAAAATAGTCGCGTCCATAATCCAAAGACCTATTCCATATTTCATATGCATTAGCACCATATTCAAAATGACAATCATAGAATACATATATTATTATGTTATTAACCAAGTGTTTTCATATTGGCCTTGTTCCGAGGCCTGCGTATTGGCCAGAGGCCGAGGGCCAATACGGCTGACCGAGGACCTATAAGCAGGCCAATATGAAAACACTTGGTTAATGACATTTTTATTAATTAACTCACTTACAATTTTTTTTCATCGATTATAATACATCAAAGAATACTTTAGTACAGCGACTCCCCCCAAATCGGAATATGTATTTCTTCCTTCACAATAGGCCTATTTCCTACGATTATTATTATGTGCTTTTTGAAGTGTCATTATCGTCGGAAAGTCGATTCCCTCTACAGTAACGCTATCGGAAACGACGGCGATAATCGGGACGGTGAATAGGCCGATCATCTTCAACCTGGGCACGGAGCCAAAAAGATAAAAGCAGAGAAATACTAATTTTATTTGATAAGAACGGTGCAGCAAAATACAACCTTATAATCTGGTGCAAATTTGGTCCAAATCCATTCCCGATTTGAGGATCGAAGACGTATCATGCTATGGAGACCCTAGTTTTCAACATCATTTCACAGGTGTTTCGTCCGCAATATTTCTATCGGTTCTATCCATATGTGAATAAGTCTTCTAGCTGCAAGTCTGACATCTTCTGTCTTAAAATATCACTGTTGTCATCGCTTCGTTCATCAGTGCACTGCTGTAAGTGTTGGATCGCTGTCTTTCGTCTGCTTGTGTTAATATTATTAGCCCGTCGATGTCGCGCTGGCGTCACTATAGTCTATTTCAGCATGACTCACCTCACTTGATGTCAAGGTTTGTGTATCGGCACGTATAGCTCTATCAAATATTATCACAGAAGCCATTGAATATCCGCTCAAAGTCAGAGAAATCAGTGACATCATTCGGAGAAGATCGCGAATCGAGGATCGTTCATCTTCAGCGTCGCCATGTTGAAAGTCATATTGGCCCAGGCCATATTGGCCCTGTTTTCCCGTATTGGACAGGCTTTTCCGTATTGGCCCGCCTTCCTCATATTGACCTGGTTTGGGGTCATATCAAGCAGGCCGATTTCCTTGTATTGGATTCATATCATTGATAGTTGATTAATAATTTCAGGTATAAATCCCCCTTAAAAACAGTCCAAAAAACGTGTCATTCATGCGATGTCAATATCTTTCCAGGTTTCACCACAAGTAGTTACTTAGCATATCGTCCGAGACAGTGGGAATCAAGTACAATATTGCGATTTGGTAATTCCCGCAATTAGGCGGAACACACACATAATTATCCTGAAACTGCATGTATACATACCATATTTATATTCAGCATAAGTTCCCATTGGCCTTCTTTTAATATGGAAGCATTGTTGACCACAATATCCACCTTACCAAATTTGGCTATAGTGTGTTCAAATGCCGCTATGGAAAGACAAGCATGAAATTATCATCACTGTATACATTTTGCACCAAATATAAAGTCAACATTTTATGATGAACCTTTACAGATTTCCATCGATTGGCTTGATTTACCTCCATTTTTCTTCACAGTCCAATGAAAATCCCTCATTTCTTTTTGAAAATTTGAATTGACCAATCAAGTGATTTCTTCCTATATATCTGTACCTTCAATCCTGGTAATATTCTCGGATTTATTTCTCCATGTTTTGTGGGGCGCTTCTAGAGAGATTGACCTCGTCTGTTACAGGAAGAAGCGGAGTGCTCTCTTAAATAATTAGATTGATATTTCAATAGTTTGGTACGCTTAGACATATTTTCAATCTAGATTGGAAAAGAACCGAATGAATCTATTGTATTTGGAGATCCTAATCTAGTCTAATAGATCCTAATAAACCGGAATTTACAATAATAGATCAATTTTCAATCGAAAAAGATTGTCAAATAATTCCAATCTGAGCCAAGTTGTAATGGCACAGGATCCATTCGATGAGTAAGGATTTTCAACCAAACTAATTTAGAGCGTGGGTGCACGAAAAATAACGCTTACTTCTTTTAAGAGTTCAGCGTATCACTTGCTCAATCTTCTATAAGACATGAGTAGTATATAAAAACTCGAAAAGGTCATATTTTGCCGGGGGAGGTAACTCTTGATTCCGACAGGGGGCGCCACCAGCTCAAGAGACCAAAAACTACCTCCAACACAGAAGAGTTCCAATGGGGAGGTAAGTCTTGATGCACTTTTGTGATTTTGGCAAATTCCGGGTTATCCCCCCTGATTCGAACATTTGCATATTAAATCTATACGGGGAAATGCCTGTATGGGGTATGGATGGTCCGATCGGGTCGTATGAGGTATCAATGTGAAGCATTCGTGCAGGGGCATCTGATGGACTGGGTGTGGGGTTGAAATATCGCCATTCCGCGCATGCGCGGTGGACAAAGGGTATGGAAATAGACGTTTTGGGGGCTGGGTGGGCCACTATTGGTCCTATGGAGTTGAGTGAGGTATCAATGTGAAGCATATGTGAGGGGGCATCCGATGGGCTGGGTGTGGGGTTGAAATATCGTCATTCTGCGTATGCGCGGTAGACCAAGGGTATGGAAATAGACATTTTGGGGTCGAGGGGAGCCCCTAATGGGTCGATGGAGTCGAGTGAGGTATCACTGTGAAGCATATGTGAGGGGGCATCCGCATGGACTAGTGTCCCGGTCGTTGTCAACATTCTGCGCATGCGCCGAAAGGGAATTGTGGGAAAAGGGCATTGGAATGGACATTTTGGGGTCTATTTCGGCCCCTAGTCGTCCTATAGAGTCGTATGAGGTATCAATGTGAAGCAGTCGTGAAGGCGCATCTGGTGAGCTGCGTGTGGGCTTGGAATATCATCATTCGGCGCATGCGCAGTAGACCAAGCGTATGGAAATAGACGTTTTGGGGCCGACATGGGCCAATATTGTTCCAATGTGGTATTGTGGGAAAAGGGCTTTGGAATGGACATTTTGGGGTCTATTTCGGCCCCTAGTCGTCCTATAGAGTCGTATGAGGTATCAATGTAAAGCAGTCGTGAGGGAGCATCCACCTGGATCAGTGTGTCGTCCGTTTTCAACATGCTGCGCATGCGCAGACAGGGAATTGTGGGAAAAGGTATGGAAATAGACGTTTTGATATCTAGGTAAGCCCCTAATGCGCCGATGGAGTTGTATGAGGTATTAATGTAAAGCAGTCGTGAAGGAGTATCTGCCTGGACTAGTGTGTCGTCCGTGTTCAACATTCTGCGCATGCGCAGTCAGGGAATTGTGGGAAAAGGGAATGGAAATAGACGTTTTGGGGTTTAGGTGGGCCACTATTGGTCCGATGGAGTCAAGTGAGGTATCAATGTGAAGCACACGTGAGGGAGCATCCGACTGGGTGGATGTGGAGTAGGAATATCGTCATTCAGCGCATGCGCAGGCAGGCCGTAGTATGGAAATAGACATTTTGGGGCCGATATGGCCCACTAGTGGTCCAAATGGGTTGTGGGAGGTGTCAAAGTGAAGCTTTGTGGGGTAGAGTCAGAATGGTTTGTTTTTTATTGCAAGTCGCGTCAATCTGCGCATGCGCAGTTGGGTGTAGTAAGTAAAGTGGCCATTTTGGGGAAGTGAAGGCAGGTATTTGGTGTAGAGATGGACCACTATTGCTCCGAATGCGTCGTGTGGGGTGTCATTTTGTAGCTCTCGGGGTGTAGGCCCCGATTTGAAGGATGTCCACTCCATCTGTGACGTCATCGGTGACGTCATCAGTAGGAGTAGTAGCCAAAGTGGGCATTTTGGGGGTGTGAAGGTTTTTTGGGGTAGAAATGGACCAGCCTTGGTCCGAATGCGTCGTGTCAAGTGGCATCTTGTAGCAACGCCCGCCAACGCCAAGCTCAACGCTTCAATGCCCCGGTGAATTAGCCCAAAAGCTCTCATTTTTCTAGACACTAATTCGTTGGAAAGGCAATGATGTCCGTCAACGTCCGTCGGTACGCCCTAGCATAACGCCTTGACGTCATGATGTAGACATATGAGAGAACAACAACAACAACAAGGATGAGAGAACAACAACAACAACAATTTTTTTCATATAGTTTATTTCCCCCTCCATCATAACATACCCACGCTGGGGGAGCCGCGTTGGGTAGGTTTACAATTCAAGAAGTCTCTTGTCCAATCAGAGGCCACCATTTGGTCCTGTCATATTCGTTCTTGCTGGTTAGATTTATTCTCGGCTGTCCAATCAGAAGTCGCCATTTCAGAAAGTTCCATCTTTGCTCGGTGTGACCTAATATGACTCTTACTCATTCATTCATCTGTCTGTACATATGTTAGAAGTCTCTCTTTCGTGATAATTGCGATCATCTTTTTCCATGCAAGGAAAAGAACTGCCTTTGGTGGCAAGCTCTCACTTAGCTCAGTGGGAAGTCTCCTCTCTCCTCGTGCAAAGATCACACCCGGCCAAGAGTACACCTTCAAGGCAGGTCAGGCATCGCTGGCGATGGTAGCGGAGATCTCCGGGCTCTCCCCTGGTTGAACTGTAACCCACACTGAAGAAATCATCTATCATTTCCATAGTTATGGGCGGGTATCTTTTGGTAACTCTTTTGGGAAGTCGAGAGGGAACCGGCACCTGTTCATCAATCTTCAGCGATTGCTCGTCTACCTTGGAATTGGTTGGCTTCTCCATTTGATCGGGTCTGGAACAGGTTGTGAGAAATGTACATCTAACATGCGTGTTTCCGTATTTATAGTTAGAGATGGGTAGGTTTACAATTCAAGAAGACTCTTGTCCAATCAGAGGCCGTCCTTTGCATCAGTCATATTCGTTCTTGCCCGTTAGATGTATTCCCGGCTGTCCAATCCGAAGTCGCCGTTTCAGAAAGTTCCATCTTTTTGTTCTAGTTCTCGTCGGGCAAGCCTTGATATTGTTTGGGAAGCATGTCCTGAAACAGTTGTTTGCGCATTCTAATCGCATTTTCCAGGGCCTCGGTGGGTGGTAACCCCATACCCTCTTCCAAGTGACGCTTGGTCTTCATGGTGGACCTGTGCGTGGGGTCGCCTTTCATTTCAAGCAGTAGTAAGGTATACTGTTCATAGATCGCCATGGTTGTTTTCCTGATGCGGGGCCGCATTTCGGTGTACGCCTGTTGTAAGTTATCCTGTCCCGCGTCCTCGATCGCTTCAGCGTGAGTATTGATAGCTGCTGTCACAATACGATCCCAGAAGGTAGGTTCTGCCTCACTTTCCTGGGATGTAGGCTGACTATCTGAGGTCAAGATCTCCATATCAGTAGATAGACTGTCAGTAATCTTGGATTCGGTTTCAGTCGATACACTCTCATCAATCTCTGTATCAGCATCCGCCTCAATGGACTCCTCTGGTGTCGCATTATATCGTAATGTCTGGTGAACGTGCGTTCACACTCAGAACAAGTATAAACCATGTTGAAGGTTGAACGTCGACTGTGCGTGTTTCGGGAATACACTTGCTTTCATAGACAGTAACGCTCGCCAACGCCCACTGTTACGCCTTAACGCCCTATCTGTACGCCTTAACGCTCGGCTCAACGCTTTAACACACTTTCTTAACGCTTTAACGTCGTTTAATGATGCGTTCGAACAAATGTTGCTTTTGTGCTATTGCTCTGACATACGCCGCTTTCCAGTTCATGCTCGAGGCTTTCAACATCGATGCTGTTCTTTCGATTTCCATATGGACTGGGTCCTTGTCCAACAATTTCATATGGGTCACGAGGTCGACATACTGCTGACGTAGAGCCCGTCGTAGGTCTGGGTGCCAATCTGTTATGGGCTAAAATTGCGGCTTCTTTTTTCGAATGTCCTTTGTGTTGAAACTTGTTTTCTGTGGCCCTCAACGTCTCGCCCATCTTGGCGTCCATACTTTCTTTGAACAAATCCTTCCATAGCCACGAGTTCACATTATGTTCATTCCCTTGTACGGATTTGGGTTGGTCCTTCACGGTTGGGTGTTGCTGCTGCTGCTCTGCCAGGAGTGGACTCGGCTGATGGTGTAGGGGTATATGACGTTGTGGTGATCCCTCGCCGGGTAACAGGTGGGTCGTCAGCCGACGATCTTCGGGGGTATGGGCTTTTAAATCTACGAACAGGTAGCCGTACGGACGACTTGTCGCCCCTTGAAACGCCTGCCTGAAATGGTCGATGTTCTGAGGATAAATTCGACTACCAAACACACGGATTTGTGCATTGTCAATGGGATTGGAGAAAAACACAAAGTATTGGCAGTTCAAGGCTATATCTCTGGATGCCTTCCCTTGAGGAAAGAGATTCTGGGTCAACTAGATGACGGACAGATTCCGATGATGGGATCCTTTAGTAAACAAGTCGGCGACGTGTGAATTGTCCTTGGCCGCACTCATCAGATCATCTAGCACTACCGCTTTGGTCTGCTCGTGGTCAAAGTAATACGGTTCTTTTATGTCGTGGGGAATCCCTGGGACGAAGCTCACATTCTGTAACCTTGTAGTTTCGTAGGCGGGCTGCCATTGGCTATAACACCAAACAACACGTGTCGACGCTGGAGTTGCCACACCTTCCTCTACGAACTTCATCACCCAGGACGTCTTACCGTCATCGTATAGGGATGCGCTACTGCTCTTGTTGGACCTATAGCTGGACTCGGCTGTGTCTCTTGGTTGTGCTTGCGTTGAATGTGCCCGAGCATACTATCGCAACGAGAGAAGGTTCTCTGACAGAACGTACACGTACACGACATGTTCACCAGTCGACCAATACATATGGACTGATGAGGGACACATGTTCATTCCTATATTTAAACACACTACCACCACCACCACCACCACACACCACCACCAACATCACCACCACCACCAACACCACCACCGGACGTTGACGGTCGCCAACGCCCGGTGGTGGTGGTAGCTCCCGTGTGGCAGAGCTCTTGGATCGGAGCACTTGGAGCTCAAAGCTTGTGGAGCTCAGAGCTCGGAAATGAAGTCATCGCATGCATGCGCGAGTGCCTGCGGTGCACCCTGTACCCTATAGCCCGTAGGGAATATGGTACACCAGGGTGCGGGTGCACCACAGGTACGCGCGCATGGGTGGTAGTGTGTGTAAATATAGGAATGAACATGTGTCCCTCATCAGTCCATATGTATTGGTCGACTGGTGAACATGTCGTGTACGTATACGTTCTGTCAGAGAACCTTCTCTCGTCGCGATAGTATGCTCAGGCATATTCAACGCAAGCACAACCAAGAGACACAGCCGAGTCCACCTATAGGTCCAACAAGAGCAGTAGAGCATCCCTATACGATGACGGTGAGCGGCCCTACGGCATGTGGAAAGACGTCCTGGGTGATGAAGTTCTTAGAGGAAGGTGTGGCAACCCCAGCTCCGACACGTGTTGTTTGGTGTTATAGCCAATGGCAGCTCGCCTACGAAACTACAAGGTTACAGAATGTGAGGTTCGTCCCAGGGATTCCCCACGACATAAACGAACCGTATTACTTTGACCCCGAGCAGACCAACGTGGTAGTGCTAGATGATCTGATGAGTGCGGCCAAGGACAATTCACACGTCGCCGACTTGTTTACTAAAGGATCCCATCATCGGAATCTGTCCGTCATCTATTTGACCCAGAATCTCTTTTCTCAAGGGAAGGCGTCCAAAGATATTTCCTTGAACTGCCAATACTATGTGTTGTTCTCCAATCCCATTGACAGAGCACAAGTCCGTGTGTTTGGTAGTCGAATTTATCCTCAGAACATCGACCATTTCATGCAGGCGTTTCGAGGGGCGACAAGTCGTCCGTACGGCTACCTGTTCGTAGATTTAAAAGCCCATACCCCCGAAGATCGTCGGCTGACGACCCACCTGTTACCCGGCGAGGGATCACCGCAACGTCATATACCCCTACACCATCCGCCGAGTCCACTCCTGGCAGAGCAGCAGCAGCAACACCCAACCGTGAAGGACCAACCCAAACCCGTACAAGGGAATGAACATAATGTGAACTCGTGGCTATGGAAGAATTTGTTCAAAGAAAGTATGGACGCCGAGATGGGCGAGACGTTGAGGGCCACAGAAAACAAGTTTCAACACAAAGGACATTCGAAAAAAGAAGCCGCAATTTTAGCCCATACCAGATTGGCACCCAGACTACGACGGGCTTTACGTCAGCAGTATGTCGACCTCGTGACCCATATGAAATTGTTGGACAAGGACCTAATCCATATGGAAATCGAAAGAACAGCGTCGATGTTGAAAACCTCGGGCATGAACTGGAAAGCGGCGTATGTCAGAGCAATAGCACAAAAGCAACATTTGTTCGAACGCATCATTAAACGACGTTAAAGCGTTAAGAAAGTGTGTTAAAGCGTTGAGACGAGCGTTAAGGCGTACAGATAGGGCGTTAAGGCGTAACAGTGGGCGTTGGCGATCGTTACTGTCTATGAAAGCAAGTGTATTCCCAAAACATGCACAGTCGACGTTCAACCGTCAACATGGCTTATACTTGTTCTGAGTGTGAACGCACGTTCACCAGACATTACGATATGATGCGACACCAGAAAAATATACATGGGATTGAAGACGCCGAGGATCCGTTGAGGCGGATGCTGATACAGAGATTGATGAGAGTGTATCGACTGATACCGAATCCAAGATTGCTGACAGTCTATCTACTGATGTGGAGAGCTTGACCTCAGATAGTCAGCCTACATCCAAGGAAAGTGAGGCAGAACCTACCTTCTGGGATCGTATTGTGACAGCAGCTATCAATACTCACGCTGAAGCGATCGAGGACGCAGGACAGGATAACTTACAACAGGCGTACACCGAAATGCGGCCCCGCATCAGGAAAACAGCCATGGCGATCTATGAACAGTATACCTTACTACCGCTTGAAATGAAAGGCGACCCCACGCACAGGTCCACCATGAAGACCAAGCGTCACTTGGAAGAGGATATGGGGTTACCACCCACCGAGGCCCTGGAAAATGCGATTAGAATGTGCAAACAACTGTTTCAGGACATGCTGCCCGAACAAGATCCAGGCTTGCCCGACGAGGACTTGAACAAAAGGATGGAACTTTCTGAAACGGCGACTTCTGATTGGACAGCCGGGCAAGAACGAATATGACAGATGCAAAGGTGGCCCTCCACAGTTTCGTAGTAATGGCCCCGGTCTAATTTCATAATACGATAGACTGCCCTTCTTCTGCTACATCATAATTCTTCTTGTCTTCTTAATATCTTATATCTATAATACCATCCTATTCAGCATTATCAACGCTGCAAACGAGTACGTACAAATCGAGTGCTGGCTTCGTCTACACGCTGATCGGGATCATGGAGTAAATTTTGTCCTGCCTCAGTTATGCCCCTTGGGTGTGCCTAAAAATCGGGATTCATTTAAGGGAAGAAAATCTGACAAAAACGGGCAGGTTGACACCCACTTTTGTTTGCCTTTTTAAGTTGAGACCTGACCAGGGAACGTGAGTGAGAAGTTTAATTGAAATCGCGCTTACAGATTTTTCTGGAAATTGAGCCGAATTTGACCATTTTTCGACATTTTTAAGGGGTTTTCTAGGAAAAATGAAGCAAGCATGGAGGAGAATGTTCGAGTTTAATTTTTCTATAACATAGCAGTGTTATATCTTAAAATAATAGTTTCATCATGCTCTTTCAGAAAATATATACATATAAGTGATTTGGGTTGAAGGTTTTACGACAACTGGTGGCCGAAAAACGGCCCCATAGTCCATTCCATGCCGAATGGAAGAATCCCTGGAGTGCACCCTTTAAGGCATAATAGTGGAGTCTATGCATTATCTCAATGTAGACTCCGTTACGGCGCGGAGATGTGTCATTACGTCAGATTGTTTAATCTTGACTGCCTAGTTACACCTGAAGTGCTATTTTCGGAAGCAGGTGGAAAGAAGATCAGGAGTTCGATTAAAATAATCCACAGTGTGTCTATTAGTATACTATTGAGGTTATTGAATACTGTATTCCATACAGGAGTTATCTCCCCCTGGAATGAGATTTCGGTGGATATTATGGCAGAACGAGGTCCTATAAGAATGATATAAATTTGCCAGTGTAAATTTTCTTTACAAGAGATACAGTCGATAAAGGATGGGATGGGTGTATATTATTGAGGTTTTACGAATTATTTCTCAAGTTTCTGAAGTATTTCCCATGTTTCTAGGAGAAAATTTAGTGCAAAATTACCAATAAAATGACTTGGTTACATCTCTTATTTGCATTTTTCCCGCGTTCCTGCTATCATTGGAAAGCGGAAAAGCAACCCCGGCCTTCATATTGCCGAATGGGTGTCCATTATTAAGAGTAAATGGGTTAATTTTGAGTTTTGTTATCGAAAATCCTGCTAGAGTTGGCAAAAGTGATCAAAACAAAGATGGGGTAGGAGGAAAGTTATCAGTCGGATTTCCCACAATAATATGTATAACTGGCAAGTGTTGTATACCGCCATACTCGCAAACACTCCCAGATTACGATAAACGTGAATAATTAATTTCGAAAAAAACACCCTGCCCCTTAAGGTGGCCCTCCACAGTTTCGTAGTAATGGCCCCGGTCTAATTTCATAATACGATAGACTGCCCTTGTTCTGCTACATCATAATTCTTATTGTCTTCTTAATAGGTTATATCAATAATACCATCCTATTCAGCATTATCAACGCTGCAAACGAGTACGTACAAATCGAGTGCTGGCTTCGTCTACATGCTGATCGGGATCATGGAATAAATTTTGTCCTGCCTCAGTTATGCCCCTTGGGTGTGCCTAAAAATCGGGACTCATTTAAGGGAAGAAAATCTGACAAAAAACGGGCAGGTTGACACCCACTTTTGTTTGCCTTTTTAAGTTGAGACCGGACCAGGGAACGTGAGTAAGAAGTTTAATTGAAATCGCTCTTACAGATTTTTCTGGAAATTGAGCCGAATTTGACCATTTTCGACATTTTTAAGGGGTTTTCTAGGAAAAATGAAGCAAGCATGGAGGAAAATGTTCGAGTTTAATTTTTCTATAACATAGCAGTGTTATATCTTAAAATAATAGTTTCATCATGCTCTTTCAGAAAATATATACATATAAGTGATTTGGGTTGAAGGTTTTACGACAACTGGTGGCCGAAAAACGGTCCCATAGTCTATTCCATGCCGAACGGAAGAATCCCTGTAGTGCACCCAAAGGACGGCCTCTGATTGGACAAGAGTCTTCTTGAGTTGTAAACCTACCCATCTCTAACTATAAATACGGAAACACGCATGTTAGATGTACATTTCTCACAACCTGTTCCAGACCCGATCAAATGGAGAAGCCAGCCAATTCCAAGGTAGACGAGCAATCGCTGAAGATTGATGACAGGTGCCGGTTCCCGCTCGACTTCCCAAAAGAGTTACCAAAAGATACCCGCCCATAACTATGGAAATGATAGATGGTTTCTCCAGTGTAGGTTACAGTTCAAACAGGGGAGAGCTCGGAGATCTCCGCTACCATCGCCAGCGATGCCTGACCTGCCTTGAACGTGTACTCTTGGCCGGGTGTGATCTTTGCACGAGGAGAGAGGAGATTTTCCAGTGGTCGAAGTGAGAGCTTGCCACTAAAGGCAGTTTTTTCCTTGTATGGAAAAATATGATCGCAATTATCACGAAAGAGAGACTTCTAACATATATACAGACAGATGAATGAATGAGTAAGAGTCATATTAGGTCACACCGAGCAAAGATGGAACTTTCTGAAATGGCGACTTCTGATTGGACAGCCGAGATTACATCTAACGAGCAAGAATGAATATGACAGGACCAAATGGTGGCCTCTGATTGGACAAGAGACTTCTTGAATTGTAAACCTACCCAACGCGGCTCCCCCAGCGTGGGTATGTTATGATGGAAGGGAAAATAAACTATATGAAAAAACTTGTTGTTGTTGTTGTTCTCTCACCCTTGTTGTTGTTGTTGTTCTCTCATCTGTCTACATCATGACGTCAAGGCGTTATGCTAGGGCGTGCCGACGGACGTTGACGGACATCACTGCATTTCCAATGAATTAGTGTCTAGAAAAATGAGAGCTTTTGGGCTAATTCACCGGGGCGTTGAAGCGTTGAGCTAGGCGTTGGCGAACGTTGCTACAAGATGCCACTTGACACGACGCATTCGGACCAAGGCTGGCCCATTTCTACCCCAAAAAATCTTCACACTCCCAAAATGCCCACTTTGGCGACTACTCCTACTGATGACGTCCCGATGACGTCACAGATGGAGTGGACGTCCTTCAAATCGGGGCCTACACCCCGAGAGCTACAAAATGACACCCCACACGACGCATTCGGAGCAATAGTGGTCCATCTCTACACCAAATACCTGCCTTCACTTCTCCAAAATGGCCACTTTACTTACTACACCCAACTGCGCATCCGCAGATTGACGCGACTTGCAATAAAAAAAAACACGCCGTTCTGACTCTACCCCACAAAAGCTTCACTTTGAAACCTCCCACAACCCATTTGGACCACTAGTGGGCCGTATCGGCCCCAAAATGTCTATTTCCATATTACGGCCTGCCTGCGCATGCACAGTATGACGATATTCCTACCCACCTCCATCCAGTCGGATGCTTCCTCACGTGTGCTTCACATTGATACCTCACTTGACTCCATCGGGCCAATAGTGGCCCACCTAAACCTCAAAACGTCTATTTCCATTCCCTTTTCCCACAATTCCCTGTCTGCGCATGCGCAGAATGTTGAACACGGACGACACACTAGTCCAGGCAGATGCTCCTTTACGACTGCTTTACATTGATACCTCACTCGACCACATTGGACCAATATTGGCCCATGTCGGCCCCAAAACGTCTATTTCCATACGCTTGGTCTACTGTGCATGCGCAGAATGACGATATTCCAAGCCCACACTCAGCCCATCAGATGCGCCTTCACGACTGCTTCACATTGATACCTCACACGACTCCATAGGGCGACTAGGGGCCCAAATAGACCCCAAAACGTCTATTTCCATACCCTTTTCCCCACAATTCCCAGAATGTTGACAACGACCGGGACACTAGTCCAGCCGGATGTCCCCTCACCTATGCTTCACAGTGATACCTGACTCGACTCCATCGGCCCATTAGGGGCTCCCCTCGACCCCAAAACGTCTATTTCCATACCCTTGGTCTACCGCGCATGCGCAGAATGACGATATTTCAACCCCATACCCAGCTAATCGGATGCCCCCTTACATATGCTTCACATTGATACTTCACTCAACTCCATAGGACCAATAGTGGCCCACCCAGACCCCAAAACGTCTATTTCCATACCCTCTGTCGACCGCGCATGCGCAGAATGACGATATTTCAACCCCACACCCAGTCCATCAGATGCCCCCTTCACGAATGCTTCACACTGATACCTCATACGACCCGATCGGACCATCCATACCCCATACAGCCATTTTCCCGTATAGATTTAATATGCAAATGTTCGAATCAGGGGAGATAACCCGGAATTTGCCAAAATCACAACAGTGCATCAAGAGTTACCTCCCCATTGGAACTCTTCTGTGTTGGAGGTTGTTTTTGGTCTCTTGAGCTGGTGGCGCCCCCTGTCGGAATCAAGAGTTACCTCCCCCGGCAAAATATGACCTTTTCGGGGTTTTTTGTACTACTGACATGGATGCATTTTTCATCGCTTTCATAATGATAATAAAGACCGAAAAGATCAAAAAGTCAAATCGAAGGTTGTAACACTGACGGTATAGTAGCTTGACTGTATTCTGATACGAGAAAAATGTGTTTCAGACGTCTCAACATATTTATTATTTGTGCGCACCCTGTGGTCAGAACAGTGGCTTCTATCACACAATGTGGTAGCTGATCTTATAAGATTATAATTAATCGATGATATCTCAATCTTATTACTTTACGCTTACGCTATATTGTTTCCTTTTCTTTAAATTTCTAAATTAATATTTCTTACAGGTGAATTCTAATTCTTTTGTCACATCGGCGACCGACGAAGCCACATTTGATTGACCATGTTTTTGCTTCAGTTCAGCTTCTGTTTGTTCCAATTCGGCCTTCAACACATCCAGAAAACAAACCTAGAATATATAAAAAAAATATGATGTAAATACACTGAACAAACCATGCGCCATTTACGGAAATTAAGAAAACGAACTGGTTCTGAGAAATTAACAGCTTCCGGTACTGATTCAGATTGTCTAAATACAGAAAAACTGATGCAACGATAGTAGGATATAGCGCGTATTAACCCGCATATTGACCTTTGACCTCAGAAATTTGCATATCAGGTGACAGAGGTCCAAGGTCATTGAGTGCACTTGAGTTGACCTGTATCCTTTCATCTTGTCTTTGACCTTGGATCATGTTTAGACATGTTAGGGCTGGGATTTTTCCCATCACGTGCGGTATGACGTCACTTCCGGTCTGGGTGAATGGGGCGTGACCTGTGAACCTGATAGGACATGTACTGACCTGTCTGTGGGGTTTTTCCCTACAATGTCGTTCACTTTCGTCTTTTTTCGGTGAGGTGCGAAGGGTACGTCCGTGTCTTTTCGGTGAGATGGAAACATGATAGGCCATGTACTGTCTGTGGGGTTTTCCCCGCCAGAATTTCGCTGTCGTCTGCTTGGGGTTGTCACGTGCCGAACACCTGGCTCCCCGAATTGCAACATTGTTGCACGTTAGGGGTTTTTCCCGCCATAATTTCGCTGTCGTCTGCTTGGGTTGCGGGTTGCCAAGTGTTGTATACCGCCATACTCGTAAACACTCTCAGATTACGATAAACGTGAATAATTAATTTCGAAAAAAACACCCTGCCCCTTAAGGTGGCCCTCCACAGTTTCGTAGTAATGGCCCCGGTCTAATTTCATAATACGATATACTGCCCTTGTTCTGCTACATCATAATTCTTATTGTCTTCTTAATAGGTTATATCAATAATACCATCCTATTCAGCATTATCAACGCTGCAAACGAGTACGTACAAATCGAGTGCTGGCTTCGTCTACACGCTGATCGGGATCATGGAATAAATTTTTTCCTGCCTCAGTTATGCCCCTTGGGTGTGCCTAAAAATCGGGACTCATTTAAGGGAAGAAAATCTGACAAAAAACGGGCAGGTTGACACCCACTTTTGTTTGCCTTTTTAAGTTGAGACCGGACCAGGGAACGTGAGTAAGAAGTTTAATTGAAATCGCTCTTACAGATTTTTCTGGAAATTGAGCCGAATTTGACCATTTTTCGACATTTTTAAGGGGTTTTCTAGGAAAAATGAAGCAAGCATGGAGGAGAATGTTCGAGTTTAATTTTTCTATAACATAGCAGTGTTATATCTTAAAATAATAGTTTCATCATGCTCTTTCAGAAAATATATACATATAAGTGATTTGGGTTGAAGGTTTTACGACAACTGGTGGCCGAAAAACGGTCGCATAGTCTATTCCATGCCGAACGGAAGAATCCCTGGAGTGCACCCAAAGGACGGCCTCTGATTGGACAAGAGTCTTCTTGAGTTGTAAACCTACCCATCTCTAACTATAAATACGGAAACACGCATGTTAGATGTACATTTCTCACAACCTGTTCTAGACCCGATCAAATGGAGAAGCCAGCCAATTCCAAGGTAGACGAGCAATCGCTGAAGATTGATGAACAGGTGCCGGTTCCCGCTCGACTTCCCAAAAGAGTTACCAAAAGATACCCGCCCATAACTATGGAAATGATAGATGATTTCTCCAGTGTGGGTTACAGTTCAAACAGGGGAGAGCTCGGAGATCTCCGCTACCATCGCCAGCGATGCCTGACCTGCCTTGAACGTGTACTCTTGGCCGGGTGTGATCTTTGCACGAGGAGAGAGGAGATTTCCCAGTGGTCGAAGTGAGAGCTTGCCACTAAAGGCAGTTTTTTCCTTGTATGAAAAAATATGATCGCAATTATCACGAAAGAGAGACTTCTAACATATATACAGACAGATGAATGAATGAGTAAGAGTCATATTAGGTAACACCGAGCAAAGATGAAACTTTCTGAAATGGCGACTTCTGATTGGACAGCCGAGATTACATCTAACGAGCAAGAACGAATATGACAGGACCAAATGGTGGCCTCTGATTGGACAAGAGACTTCTTGAATTGTAAACCTACCCAACGCGGCTCCCCCAGCGTGGGTATGTTATGATGGAAGGGAAAACAAACTACATGATAAAACTTGTTGTTGTTGCTGTTCTCTCATCCTTGTTGTTGTTGTTGTTCTCTCATCTGTCTACATCATGACGTCAAGGCGTTATGCTAGGGCGTGCCGACGGACGTTGACGGACATGGGGTTTTTCCCGCCAGAATTTCGTTGTCGTCTGCTTGGGGTTGTCACGTGCCGAACACCTGGCTCCCCGAATTGCAACATTGTTGCACGTTAGGGGTTTTTCCCGCCATAATTTCGCTGTCGTCTGCTTGGGTTGGGGGTTGTCACGTGCCGAACACCTGGCTCCCCGAATTGCAACAATGTTGCACGTTCGCTACAATATTGCGGTGAACACCTGGTCTGGCGTCTGCGTGGTGCATGTACGGACTTGTATGCGGTCCATTCATTTGAGTCGGGGACTTGGGGTCCCTACGGAAGGATTTTGCAAGTCATGGGTGGGTGTATGTAAAATGAGGATTTGTCTCGAAAATATAAAAAGCGGAACACGGAATTTACCTCTAAAATAGGGGAAAACCTCTATCAACTCTATCCCAAAGGGCTAATATCGGTCCATGGCTTATCGGGCTATGCGTGGAGTGGGTGTATGTAAAATTAGGATTTGTCCCGAAAATATAAAAAGCGGAACACGGACTTTACCGCTAAACTTGGGAAAAACTCCTATCAACCCTATCCCAAAGGGTTAATACCGGTCCCTGGCTTATCGGGGCCTGCTGAGAGATAAGCCAGTGGGTGTATGTAAAATTAGGATTTGTCCCGAAAATATAAAAAGCGGAACACGGACTTTATCCCTAAACTAGGGGAAAACACCTATCAACCCTATCCAAATGGGGTCATATCGGTCCCCGGGCTTATCGGGGCCTGGGTGCATGGGTGGGTGCATGTAAAATCAGGATTTTTGCTGAAAATATAAAAAACGGAACACGGACTTTACCGCCTAAACTAGGGGAAAACCCCTATCAAGGGCGTATATTGACTCCCATTGAAGACCCCGATTTGAGGAATGTCCACAGCATCTGTGACGTCATTGGTGACGTCATCAGTAGGAGTAGTAGCCAAAGTGGGCATTTTGGGGCAGTGAAGGAAGGTATTTGGTGTAGAGAGGGACCATCCTTGGGCCGAATGCGTAGTGTGAGGTGTCATCTTCTAGCAACGCCCACCAACACCAAGCTTAACGCTTCAACGCCCTGGTGAAATAGCTCAGAAGTTCTGATTTTCTTGATATTCCATGGAATTGTCACTAATTCTTCGAAATGCACTGACGCCCGTCAACGCTCGTAGTTACGCCTTAACGCTCTAACATAACGCCTTGACGCCATGATATAGACCGGAGAGAGAACAACAACAACAAGGATGACACATGAGAGAACAACAACAACAAGAAGTTTTTTTTCATATAGTTTATATTCCCCAATGTTACATTATACTCACGCTGGGGGAGCCGCGTTTTACTTCTACAATAGGGGCTTGTATTATACAATATACAGGAAAATGCCTGTATGGGGGATGGTAATTTTTGTTTGTCAGTGGGATCCGACTGGACTAATGTATCGTCCGTTTTCATCATTTTGCGCTGGCCGTAGTATAGAAAGCAGGCATTTTGGGGATTCGTGGAGGTTTGTTGAGTGATTGAGGGTCTATACCTGGTCAAATGGACCGTGTGGGGTATCAGTTTTATATCCGGGTCCTCATCTTACATTTAGGAGTAGTATAGAAAGCAACAATTCTGGGGCCACGAGCTCCGAGCTCCTGCCTGCCTCATCCCCGAGCTCCGAGCTCCCGTCGTTACGCCTTAACCCCCGTCGTTACGCCTTAACGCCCTAGCATAACGCCTTGACGCCATGATATACACAGATGAAAGAAAAACAACAACAACAAGGATGAGAGATGAGAGAACAACAACAACAACATGTTTTTTTTCATATGGTTTATTCTCCCCTCCAGTACATCATACCCACGCTGGGGGAGCCGCGTTGGGTATGTTTACAATTCAAGAAGACTCTTGTCCAATCAGAGGCCGCCATTTGGCGCTGTATCAGTCATATTCGTTCTTGCCTGTTACTGCGTTTGATGTATTCTCGGCAGCTCTTGTCCAATCAGAAGTCGCCGTTTCAGAAACCAGTAACGCCCGTCAACGCTTAGCTTAACGCTTCAACGCCCTGGTGAACTAGCTCAGAAGCCCTGATTTTCATGGAATTGCCACCAATACATCGAAATGCAGTGACACCCGTCAACGCCGTCGTTACGCCTTAACGCCCGTCTCAACGCCCGTCAACACCCGCCGTTACGCCTTAACGCCCGTCTCAATACCTTAACACCCTATCTTTACGCCTTAACGCCCGTCTCAGCGCCTTAACGAGCGAGAAAGGGCTTTTGAGGGCCGATGAACTCTGAGTGCACTTTCGGTCACGTGACCGGAAGTGACCTTTGACCAGGTCACCGGGAGTGACCAACCCGGATGTACCCGGATGTAAAAGTCCCCGGATGTAAAAGTGCCCGGATGTTCAATTCACTTCGCCCACTGGGAAATCTCCTCTCTCCTCGTGCAAAGATCACACGGGGCCAAGGGTACACCTTCATGGCAGGTCAGGCATCGCTGGCGATGGTAGCGGAGATCTCCGGGCTCTCCCCTGGTTGAGCTGTAACCCACACTGAAGAAATCATCTATCATTTCCATAGTTATGGGCGGGTATCTTTTGGTAACTCGTTTGGGGAGTCGAGCGGGAACCGGCACCGTTTCGTCAATCTTCAACGATTGCTCGTCTGCCTTGGAATTGACTGGCTTTTCCATTTGATCGGGTCCGGTACAGGTTGTGAGAAATGTACATCTAACATGCGTGTTTCCGTATTTATAGTTAGAGGGGAGGTGACCGTCCTAGCGACCAATCAGAAGCCATCATTTCAGAACGCCACCACCACCAGCGCAGGGTCAAAGGTCAGTTCCAGTCACGTGAACGGAAGCGGAAGTGACCTCACAGAGGTCATATGCTAATTATTGAGGTCAACAGTTGGGTACACCAGGGTGCGGGTGCAGCTCAGGTACGCGCGCATGCATGCGATGACGTCATTTCCGAGCTCTGAGCTCCAAGAGCTCCGATCCAAGAGCTCTGCCACACGGGAGCTACCACCACCACCACCGGGCGTTGACGCCCGTCAACGCCCGGTGGTGGTGGTGGTGGTGGTGGTGGTGGTGGTGGTGGCGTTCTGAAATGATGGCTTCTGATTGGTCGCTAGGACGATCACCTCCCCTCTAACTATAAATACGGAAACACGCATGTTAGATGTACATTTCTCACAACCTGTACCGGACCCGATCAAATAGAAAAGCCAGTCAATTCCAAGGCAGACGAAAAGGTGCCGGTTCCCGCTCGACTCCCCAAACGAGTTACCAATAGATACCCGCCCATAACTATGGAAATGATAGATGATTTCTTCAGTGTGGGTTACAGCTCAACCAGGGGAGAGCCCGGAGATCTCCGCTACCATCGCCAGCGATGCCTGACATGCCATGAAGGTGTACCCTTGGCCGCATGTGAACTTTGCACGAGGAGAGAGGAGATTTCCCAGTGGGCGAAGTGAATTGAACATCCGGGCACTTTTACATCCGGGGACTTTTACATCCGGGTACATCCGGGTTGGTCACTTCCGATCACCTGGTCAAAGGTCACTTCCGGTCACGTGACCGAAGGTGCACTCAGAGTTCAAAGGTTAATCGGCCTCCAAAAGCCCTTTGTCGCTCGTTAAGGCGCTGAGACGGGCGTTAAGGCGTAAAGATAGGGCGTTAAGGTATTGAGACGGGCGTTAAGGCGTAACGACGGGTGTTGACGGGCGTTGAGACGGGCGTTAAGGCGTAACGACGGGCGTTGACGGGCGTCACTGCATTTCGATGTATTGGTGGCAATTCCATGAAAATCAGGGCTTCTGAGCAAGTTCACCAGGGCGTTGAAGCGTTAAGCTAAGCGATGACGGGCGTTACTGGTTTCTGAAACGGCGACTTCTGATTGGACAAGAGCAGCCGAGAATACATCAAACGCAGTAACGGGCAAGAACGAATATGACAGACACAGCGCCAAATGGCGGCCTCTGATTGGACAAGAGTCTTCTTGAATTGTAAACATACCCAACGCGGCTCCCCCAGCGTGGGTATGATGTACTGGAGGGGAGAATAAACCATATGAAAAAAAACATGTTGTTGTTGTTCTCTCATCTCTCATCCCTGTTGTTGTTGTTTTTCTTTCATCTGTGTATATCATGGCGTCAAGGCGTTATGCTAGGGCGTTAAGGCGTAACGACGGGCGTTAAGGCGTAACGACGGGAGCTCGGAGCTCGGGGATGAGGCAGGCAGGAGCTCGGAGCTCGGGGCCCCAAAATTGTTGCTTTCTATACTACTCCTAAATGTAAGATGAGGACCCGGATATAAAACTGATACCCCACACGGTCCATTTGACCAGGTATGGGCCCTCAATCACTCAACAAACCTCCACGAATCCCCAGAATGCCTGCTTTCTATACTACGGCCAGCGCAAAATGATGAAAACGGACGATACATTAGTCCAGTCGGATCCCACTGACAAACAAAAATTACCACTCCCCCCCATACAGGCATTTTCCCGTATATTGTATAATACATGCCCCTATTGTAGAGGTAAAACGCGGCTCCCCCAGCGTGGGTATGATGTAACATTGGGGAAAATAAACTATATGAAAAAAAACTTCTTGTTGTTGTTGTTCTCTCATGTGTCATCCTTGTTGTTGTTGTTGTTGTTCTCTCTCCGGTCTATATCATGGCGTCAAGGCGTTATGTTAGAACGTTAAGGCGTAACTACGAGCGTTGACGGGCGTCACTGCATTTCGAAGAATTAGTGACAATTCCATGGAATATCTAGAAAATCAGAACTTCTGAGCTATTTCACCAGGGCGTTGAAGCGTTAAGCTTGGCGTTGGTGGGCGTTGCTACAAGATGACACCTCACACTACGCATTCGGACCAAGGATGCTCCCTCTCTACACCAAATACCTTCCTTCACTGCCCCAAAATGCCCACTTTGGCTACTACTCCTACTGATGACGTCACCAATGACGTCACAGATGCTGTGGACATCCCTCAAATCGGGGTCTTCGATGGGAGTCAATATACGCCCTTGATAGGGGTTTTCCCCTAGTTTAGGGGGTAAAGTCTGTGTTCCGTTTTTTATATTTTCAGCAAAAATCCTGATTTTACATGCACCCACCCATGCACCCAGGCCCCGATAAGCCCGGGGACCGATATGACCCCTTTTGGATAGGGTTGATAGGTGTTTTCCCCTAGTTTAGGGATAAAGTCCGTGTTCCGCTTTTTATATTTTCGGGACAAATCCTAATTTTACATACACCCACTCCCCCACTCTCTCAGCAGGCCCCGATAAGCCAGGGGCCGATATTAACCCTTTGGGATAGGGTTGATAGGAGTTTTCCGCTAGTTTAGCGGTAAAGTCCGTGTTCCGCTTTTTATATTTTCGGGACAAATCCTAATTTTACATACACCCACTCCAGGCAGAACCCGATAAACCAGGGACCGATATTAGCCCTTTGGGATAGAGTTGATAGAAGTTTTCCCCTATTTTAGAGGTAAAGTCCGTGTTCCGCTTTTTATATTTTCGAGACAAATCCTCATTTTACATACAACCATCCATGACTTGCAAAATCCTTCCGTAGGGAACCCAAGTCCCCGACTCAAAGAAATGGACGGCATACAAGTCCGTACATGCACCACGCAGACGCCAGACCAGGTGTTCACCGCAACATTTTAGCGAACGTGCAACATTGTTGCAATTCGGGGAGCCAGGTGTTCGGCACGTAACAACACCCAACCCAAGCAGACGACTGCGAAATTATGGCGGGAAAAAACCCTAACGTGCAACAATGTTGCAATTCGGGGAGCAAGGTGTTCGGCACGTGACAACTCCAAGCAGACGACAGCGAAATTCTGGCGGGAAAACCCCCACAGACAGTACATGGCCTATTCATGTTCCCATCTCACCGAAAAGACACGGACGTACCCTTCGCACCTCACCGAAAAAACACGAAAGTGAACGACATTGTATGGAAAACCCGCACAGACAGGTCAGTACATGTCCTATCAGGTTCACAGGTCACGCCCCATTCACCCAGACCGGAAGTGACGTCATACCGCACGTGATGGGAAAAACCCCAGCCCTAACATGTCTAAACATGATCCAAGGTCAAAGACAAGATGAAAGGATACAGGTCAACTCAAGTGCACTCAATGACCTTTGACCTCTGTCACGTGATATGCAAAGGTCAATATTCGGGTTAATACGCGCTATATACTACTAACGATATTGTATGAAGAGCGATTTTCTTCACAAAGGAAATCAAAGTATTAAACCGGTACTTCATAGGAACTGACTCGAGATTTATAATCCGGAAATGTATCATGAATAAATAATGACAACGACATTATAATGGATAAAAATCTACCGTATACTCGAATTCTGGTGATTCCAACCTCTTACCAGAGGAATTTGCATAAAGTTCCATAAGTTTCGTTCAATCGAACTAAACAACAAACCACAACAACGCCGAGTATTATGTCATCATTAATTTAACAAAAAACTGGATAAATAACATTCGCCCCTACCCAACCCCCACCAAACTCTTGTTTGGAGGACCCCGACAATATCAGCTGGTGGACGTTTAACACATGTGGCCGGTACATTATAAATAAATGGGACGCCGACGTGTTCGGAAAGTGTTCAAGATTAAATACGCGCGTTAAAGTTGTGAACATTTATGTTAGACTTTAGAATGCTATTATTCAAACTTTGGTGAATACGTGTGTTAAAATAATGAGCACATGTGTTCATAATGCGTTCTGCATTTGAATACCTGAGTTAATGTTTTGAATTCTAAAGTTCAAATTTGAACATGGAAGGTATCGATTTGAACACAATTACGCGTTTAATAAATGTTACAATTTAGGCGTTCAATAATTCAACACCTCAGTTTACAGTGTACCGGCTACTTCCGAAACACCTGAGTAGTGAGTGAACAAATATTATTATTACCAGAAAAAGGTAGCGCCTATATGCGGGAATAGACGGTACCATAGCGGTACCTATGTGGAGACGTTTTCATATATCATCAGTGTGAAAACGTTGACAGATGTGTATGACTTCGATCTGAGAAGAAATGGTAATTCCTATCGACACAACTGGGTACTTTGACTCCAATTACCACCTATGACCCCATGAAACCCCCGGTCCCATTTCACCGTTGTGCAGCTTCAATAAAGAAAAAGCAGATATCTATGGGTATTTTCCAACAGATCAAAATACCTTAGCACCATTTCTCAGTAATTGTTCACCAATGGCACGACCTATTCCTCTAGCTCCACCTGTTACAAGCGCCACACTACCCTGGATTTTCATGGCCTGAAGTGTCCCGTTCACGTGCCTACACAAGCAAATAGCTTTTGACCCAGTTCAAGTCTTATCTAGCATTTAACATATGATGGATGGATTATGTTATTTTATTAAGGACACGCGTTACGTCCTGACTCAATAACATGAGATTTTTGTCAGATTTGACATACATAAACACTGATCGTGAGAAGGTCATTCCTTCATGTAAGGGATGACAGGAGATCAATCTCTGGACCTATCACTGGAATTCTACTTCACTCTGCAAAGAATTACACCACATTGAGTTGCGCCCCTCAGCTAGATGGGATGTCACATCCATTGTTAGTCATGTTGAACAATGGTCCCCCTTGAGTTATCGTCATTACCCAAGACGCACGCTTAAATTTTAATCATGTCAGATACGCCATTTTACAAGATTCAGTCTTTAATTTGTAGTCATGTCAGATATGACACTTTGATTTCTTTCATTTCCCCTCTTTTGGACATAAGGTCTTCGTTTCCCTTACTTTCTCTAGCGTAAAATACATCACATACACAGACGGTCATTTGCAGCTCCTCCTTTAAATTTTAAGCCACATCAGATACGTTAGTTTGGTATGTCCGTACCATTTTGCCTCGAGCGAGACAGGCTATATTGAGTCGCCCCCTTGGGAAGAGAGAATATCATTTCCAAAGATCCAGTCTTCAATTTTCAGTCATGTTAGATACGGCAGGTTGGTATTTCGCACCCATTTTCCTTCGAGAGAGACAAGCCATATTTAGTAGTCGATAAAGTCGACTGGGTAGATAAAATTTAATTTTCCCAATATTCACTGCTGAATTTTCAATCATTTCAGATACGCCAGTTCGATTTCCCTTCCATTTTCCAACGTTTTAATATTTTGATAGGTCAGTTCATTCTGCCCGTCCTATTTTATCCGGCGAACCACATGTCATAGTGATGCAATATTCTCTCGTTTGCATTTTTTAGCGGTGTCAGATACGGCAGTTTGGTACTTTCCATTTTTCCTTCAAGGCAGATAAGCCATATTGAGTACTCCCCCACTGATAGATAAAGTTCCATCTCCCAAGATTCAGTGTTGAATTTTTGGTAATATCAGACATATCAGTTTGGTATGTCGGCCCCATTTTGCCTCGAGTGAGATAAGCCACATTGAATCGCTCGTTTTGGGTAGACAAAACACCATTTCCCAAGATTCAGTCTTCAATTTTGAGTCATGTCAGATACACAAGTTTGATATTTCGCTCTCATTTTCCGTTGAGACAGACAAGCCATATTGAGTAGTCCCCCTTGGGTAGATAAAGTCTCATTTCCTCAAATTTTAGTCATGTCAGATACGTCAGTTTGATTTCGGGTAGATCAGTTCGTTCTATACCTCTCCTATTTTACCCGGCAAAGCATACGCCACATTGCGTTGTCCCTCTTATGCAGATGTCATCTGTATTACTCTCTCTTTTGAATTTCTGAGCCATGTCAGATACGCCTGTTTGGTATTTCGCTCTCGTTTTCCTTCAACACATACAAGTCATATTCAGTAGTTCCCCTTGGGTAGATAGAAAATAATTTCCCAAGATTCACTCTTGAATTGTAGTCATGTCAGATCTTTCATTTTTCATTTTCCATTTCCCCTTTTTGAATATCCGGTAAATTTATATGTCAGATACATGTAGGTCAGATTAATGTTCTCCTCCTATTTACTCTGTGTAGGATATGCCACACTGAGTTGTCTTCCTTAGGTAGATGGAATGTCATTTTTAATTTTCTATTCTCATGTTCGGTCATGTCATACGCCATTTTGGTATTTCTCTCCCATTTTTTTTTTCGAGACAGACGGGCCATAATGAGTAATCCCTTTTGGGTTAGAACAAACTATGTACTTTAGGCATGCACTTGTTTGACATAAAAAACAATAAGTGAATGGCATGTACCAAATAATTCGAAGACAAGAAAATTCATCAAGTCAAATTGCAGAGAAATGTCAACTGACATGATTAACTTGGAAAATGACAATCTATCTACCCAGGAAAGATTACTCAATATGGCTTGTCGGTCTCAAAGCAAAATGGAAGCTACCAAACTGGCGTATCTGCCATGACCGGAAATAGGGAAGAAAATTCGAAATGACATTTCATCAAGCCAATGTGGCATATCCTTCGCAGAGTAAAATAGGAGAGGAATTCCACTGGCTTATTTATCTAAATACCAGGTATTCAAGGAAGAGAAAGCCGAAGGAAAATCAAAATGGCGTATCTGACAGGACTAAAATTCAAGAGTGAATCTTGGAAATTATATTCTATTTACCCAAGGGGGTCTACTGAATAAGGTTTGTCGATCTCGAAGCAAAGAGGGGGCGAAATGCCAGAAGCGACATATCTGATATGCCTAAAATTTGAAAGAAGAGAAAATTAGAAGGGGACAACTCAGTGTGAAAGGTAAACGAGAAGTAAATGAAACTGGCGTATCAAATATGCATAAAATTCAAGAGTGAATCTTGTGAAATCACATCTTACCTATTCAAGGGGGACTAATCTATTTTCCATTTCCCCTTATTTAATACCCGGTAAATTGATATGCCAGATAGATCTGTTTGTTTTTCTCCTGCTATTTACTCTGCGAAGAATACCCCACAGTGAGTTTTCTTTTCTAATTTTCTCTCCTTATATTTTAGTCATGTCAGATACGCCAGTTTGGTATTTATCTCCAATTTTCTTTCGAGAGAGACAGGCGATATGGAGTAGTGCCCCTTGGGATAAACAAACTGTACACTTCGTGTACGCATTTGTTTGACAAAGAAAATCTATAAGCGGTTGGCATGTACTTAATGAATCAAAGACGAGCAAATTAATCAAGGAGAAATTGAAGAGAAATACCAAACTGACATATCTGACATAGCTATCTTGGGTAATGACTAACTATCTACGTAAGGGTGACAACCCAATGCGGCATACCCTTCGCAGAGTAAACTATATATAGAAGACAAAATCATCGACCTATATGACATATCTGAACACCAGAATTTAATAGAGAGCAATTGAGAGGAAAATAAAACTGGCGTATCCGACATGACTACAACTCAAGAGCGGATCTTGGGAAATCAATTTGAGTAGTGCAATAGAACAGAAATAATGTTTTCATATAGGCGTGCTCAATATTATTTCTTAAGTAAAACATATTTGATAATCCTTATGGATTGATAATAATCGATTATAAATCGATAGATGATTGTTTTCAGTATATAGCTATGTTAGCATGTTAGTCATTTACTAAAGTCCGAGAGAAACAGTATACTTGAACAACAATAGAGACCAGGTCTCCTGACAGAGCATATTCTAAAGTGAAGTATACAATCTGTTTCCTCAAACAGGATTCAGTGTTTGGCTCCTAATTAATGGCTGCGTTCAATAGGTCTTTGTCATTCATGTTAAACCTTCAGACTATCTTCAGATTAGATATTAAGGCCTTCCTCTCTTGGATCATGTTTTTGATTCATTGTAACTGAGAATTAAGGTATGTTTCTCCCTTGAAAACAGTTCATTGTATTAGAGTCTTTACATGACGGCTTATGGAATTGCTTCGTATATTAACTATTGTACCGCGATCGATGTCCCCTGTGAACATAAACAGTTTATCTTTACAACGGAGTCTGATCTTGTGGAAAACCCTAGAGGCGACTTTAAGGTACGAAAGATTGAAAGAGTTTCCTTAGTCGGGGTTTATATGGAGAACATTGCCCTCGGATTGAATGACATAACAAACCCATAACATCACCCCAAAAAAGTTCGTAAACTATGCAAAAACAAGAATACTCCAAAACAGACGACTAATTAAAATGGACGGACTTTAGTTTTGTTTTTGGTTTTGTTCTCAATTGGCTTCGTGTGTCTTCAGAGAGAAAAATGGTTCTGCTGTCACACTGAAATTAACGATTTTACACAAATACACCGCTTTGAGATACTGTTCTTCAAGAAACAGAATACCCAGTGCCCTTGTACTTGGAGCTTACAGCAAGATCTGTTTTTTATGATAACCGAAGAAATTTCTTCATATATATGGCAGTGAAAGCACACCTCACGGGGACCAAATCATCGCAAAAACGCATCATGTCCTTTGGTCAGATTCTAACGCATTATAATCTTCTTTATAGTCCAGAATAGGTCTTGCATATAGGCTTAATAAACCCACATTAAAACGATCTTTGTTTAACATATATTTCATTCGTCTCACGCAGGGAATTCTACCTAAAGTCTGTCCATTTTAATTAGTCGTCTACTTTGGAGCTTTTCAAAAATAAATAATTAATCCTGCAACAATTTTCTTTTTTGCAGCGTGTATAACAAACTGAACTCTACAAAATGACTACCATTTCTCTGTGATATCGATAATATTTCACGCTTGAACTAACTTTTTAATTCTCTCCATATAAAACGCCAGTACAGTTGTTTATGTACCGGGCCTCAATTACATAGGGAGACGTAATAATGTATTCATGCTCACTGGCACAAAGGTCATTGATGCCGAATACAGTAATAACAGGCGGTCCGTGGGAGTGTCGCTTATATCCCATGGCCAGTGAAATGGCCAAATGATAAACCGCGCACACCTCTATGACCATACACGGCATTGTTGACCTTTGTACTAGACATCACGAATACATTATGACGTCTCCCTATGTAATTGAGTCCCGGTACATGAAAGAACTGTACTGGAGTTTTATATGGAGAGAATTACAAAGTTATTTCAAGCGTGATATATCATCGATATCACGGAGAAATGGTAGTCATTTTGTAGAGTTCTGTTTGTTCTACACGATGCAAAAACGGAAATTTGTGCAGAGTTAACTGCTGTTTATTGACAAGCTCCAAAGTAGACGACTAATTAAAATGGACAGACTATAGTTTTTATATGCTTTATTACGCAGTTGATCGGTGCTGTTCGATGAGCTGAATTGGGAACTAATAATTACACCTAATTATTTATAAAATTGGTCAGACTTCAATCGAAGATCAACAAAAATTATATTTCAATCAATCATGTTACATGTTATCATGCGGTGATATCGTCTATCACACAAACGTGTATTTGTTAACATCCTCGACCATTGCCACCTTCCCGTTGTTACTATCGTCCTCGGCTAGCTGTAGAAAGATGGCCGCTAGTTCTTCGACTCTGAAAAGTAAATATCACAATAAAAAATAGCAATAGCCGGGGAAACTGTATACAGCATGGGAGTTCCTTTCATAAAAACTTATACTATGTTGATTTCGTACAATTATCTTAACATTAAGTCGTTATTTTTTACTCTATCACTGAATTGAATATTTCAGAACTCTCTCTCTCGATATAACCCATTGCCCATGTCTGTTTATGGAACACATTCATAACCATCATCATGAAATTCAGTTTTCCAGCTTGTTCGAATCAACCAGTGTGATGTACATGCAGTACTGTATAGTATCAATCAGCGCCATCTATCATCACAAAGTGCATCTATTACCTCATCAGGCGTCCTCTATCGACAGCATAAAAGTCTTCCACATTCCAGCATTTGTCCGATAATCGGTCTTTCAACATTTCAGTGTCAGTAGGTTTTGGACAGAGGCACACGATGCGAATCTTCTTTTCGACAACCCCTTTGTTGAGCTATAAAACATAAATATTCCATTGATCTCGTAATACATCTAAACTCGATAAAACTACTGTATCTCCGGAGTAGCGGATTGTCCTGGAACAAATGAGTAAGGAGCGAGGAACAATGACGATAACATCAGAAATGGCATAATCACTGGAAGTTGGGTCACAAGGTCAAGGTTCAAAATCAAGATCAAGATCAAAGATTAAGATCAAGGTTAAAGAATTTCATGGGTGCATGGTGCAAGGAGCAATGCGATATGTGAATGTTGTAGGGTCAATGTGAAATTTGAAGAGTATAGGTTATAGAGAGCAGAGAGTAAAGTTTCAGCTGTGGGCATTAAAAGGCAATAGTACTGCAATGTGGTTTTATGAAATTGGGTTAATTCTGCACTGAAACTTGGCACAGTTATGGTACTCGATCGGCTGATTAAAATTTGCTATGAGCCCACTTGAAGTTATTCCAAGATGGCCGCCAAATTCAAGATTGCTGCCATTGGTTATATAGATATCAGGAGGTCATTTGAACTGTCTCATAGGAATTGCTCACGGAATCAAAACACTTCTGACGTGATGTCTTTCACATCGATGGAATATAGTCCACCCTCTCATCGATATCGCCACCAATTTCCTTCTTGATAGAATCGGGAAACATCCCTATCCAGGCATTATATTTAATAATCTCTTATAGTAAGAGTATAGGTTGATTGATCTCTCTATGATAAATGTTTTCTTAATAATAACTCTAATTATTTGAAGAGCATTTTCTGTACTCTTTATATTTCAGTCAAGGAATGTTCAATGTTTAGAAATCCTTAACTTAGCGTATTAATCACGTATTCAAGCAAAGGAGGTGTTCGCTTTAGATGGATATTTTTCCCTTCAGAGTCGCTCTCCACTGCTATATTGTCTCGCTCTTAGCCGGTCGGTAAATTGTGACGTAATGCTCAGGTATTCCCCAACTCTTTGGCAGACAGGCGAGGCCAGTCTAATGGGAAATTCTGGTTCATATTCTCATAGCGTTACCATAAGTTCACGTCACTTTTGCACTTTAAAGTCCAAAATGAAAATGGGAGAAAAAAGGAAGAAATGAAAAAAAAATTCAGGGATTTGGAGATTCGAACCAAAGTGTTGCTTTTATTTTAATCTGTAGTCCGACACTGCAACCATTCGGCCAAGCAGCTGTTACAATTATCAGCTTGAGGAATCATGTGCTGAACGGCGGTGAACGACACCCTTTCAGAGCATTACAAGCGTTTGGACATATTTCAGTATGATGAAAATATGACACCTTTAACCAAAACGATTTTTCAGTATCATTTTGGATCAAATGCATCGCATTTCGATATGTAAGACTCGTTTTGGTTAAAGGTGTCATATTTTATATATGAAGGGAATTCCCTTCAAGAATATCGCCAAAAATTGCAAAAACAAACAAATGCTTATTTTCTAATACTCGTAATATTTTGTTGACAAATCTCTTCTCGGTAAAAACTTTGAATATGAAAATTCAGTATTTTCTCTCTCAAGCTAATAACTTTTCAAGTAAACGAGAGGGAATTATATTTTCGGTTTATAAACGCAACACACTAAGGAAAAAATTACGATCAAACCGAACACCTCCTTTTCAGTATCGCTTACACTTTTACACGAAAGATCGGGTGTACAGTGAAATTACAGAAAATTTTGAAATGAATTTTTGATAAATTTCTCAACACATTTAAATTTAAATCCTCAGCATATAAATTAATGGGAAGCAGATGCATTGGAGATACTACCCTGACTGAGATAAAAGTAATCAAACACTTTTATCAGTGCGAAATAACCGTGGACAATCGAACTTTCTAAGCATAACAGGATAAATGGCTGACTCAGAGCCAACCGTGTGTGAGACAGAGCTACTCTCTAAAAACAACTGTGTACCAAAAGTACACCAACTGTGTACCATAGGTACACATCGCTGTAACAAAATTGTGATACACAATTTTGTGTAGAAAAAGTACACAAATTGTGTACTTCTGATACACATTTTTGTAGATATGCAATTCTGTAGACACATCTTTTTGCAGAGTAGAGCGGACGCACGAGACGTGTCGCTTATTGTTTGTAAAAATGAGTACAGGTATTGTTTTGTGCATTTAATTAAGATCATATTCTGTATATTACAGCAATACAGGAAATTAATCGAAGCAGAGATCCTCCTTACCGCAAAACACCTGGTGTAGGCAATAACTCCGGCCTTTGCGCATGTATAGACGGGAATCAATGGCATCTGACCTTTTGAGACCCAGAGTCCTACAAAAATTAAAAATAATCAAGTAGACGTGATTTTATATTATACATGCCGAAACGAGATAATATGTCGAATTTGTCACCCACGAGTGCGAACAGTATTTAACCCTACAGCTCTGATCTCGCCGTTTTGGAGGAAGTATCAAGGCCATAGTATACTCGGCCATTTAATGTCATTTTCTCGGTTCAGGAAGTCCCAGGTAGGTTTCCCCATGTAATTAGCAAATACTAGAGCATATCCTATTCATTGTTTATGCCCATATCGAAGAATTTCGAAAGTTTGAACAAATGCTGAAGATGAAAACGTAACATCCCACCCTGCATTCGAACAGTGATTGAAAAACCTTGAAATGTGCCATCATTCTCTAGATGATGACTTTACAACGAATATTATGGATTAAGAATACTGATCAGCGATAAAGGATTTGATATTTTTGGAACATCATGATGTCTTGCCGGCATCATTGAAAACTGTTGACCGCTTCTCTCTTGCAAGAAACAAGCCTATATTTATGTATACTATGATTGTCTTTTTGAATTTGGTGCTAATACTGTTATATGGAATATGGAATAGGTCTTTGGATTATGGACGCGGATATTCTCTAATGGACGACGGCTGAATTATGAATGACGGACTAGACGCTTGGAATTGTAAATCTCCAGAAAATCATAGATGTTCCGCTAGTGAAAGCTGGCATACTATCTGTACAGCTAAAACCAAACCGTTGCAGAGTAAATAGAAATTACCAGCGATTGCTTATATCAATAGAACAGAAATAAACAATTTGTAACAGATATGCATTTATTGTTATTCATTATCATGTATAATAGAAGTTACCCAGTTTTATTCTTTTAATAAACGAATTACATGTTCTTCCTATCTTATCCGCAAGGGTCTTAGATTCAAATATTAATCCACAAAGACTTGCTCCATGTTAAACATGTACATGCTATGCCAGGTAGAAGCAGGGACCCAAGTCATTGTCTTGAACTGAATAGAACATGCATGGAGTTATTTCAGCTTCAATGTCCGCTAGCATTCACTGGATGGGCATCCTCGGCTCCATTTACAGCTATGAAACTGAATGACCAGTTACCTGTTTCTCTGCCATAAACTGACCAGTCTCACCTCTGTACTACATGTACATGTGTATGCTAGCATCTGTCTGTCTTGACACACATGCATGTTGTGGTGTACCCTGGGTTTTCAGGGAAGGAATTGCTGCAGGGTTAGCTTACCTGATCAGAAGATACGCATGGCGAGGTATGCATGTGGGGAACATTTACAAACAACTTTTACACTATACTTTTTTGATTTTCAATGAGTTTGAATGCTGAATGTGATTTCATGGTATTAAGGTAATAAATTGCTTGTCATTTAATTCTTCTTTGACATAGGCAAAAAATGTTGTCAAGTTTCGTTGTTGTATTTCAGACTCAAATGAGAAATCGATATTCTGACTTTGCCATTTCTCAGAAGGCCACTATGGCCGACTGGACTATGGTCTTAAAGAACTGATCGATGGAGAGAACAGAGTGACTCAGGAAGACATCAGAGTGATCGACGGGGAGATAGGAGAAACATCTCACAATAGAATTCCGTTTTTAGACAAAATATATTTAATGTGTTCTCCTGATGATAATCGTAAGATGAATTGTTATTCCTATACTTATATGGTAACAGTATAACATTTCCATGCAATTTATTTATACATTACCAGAAGTGGAGGAAATGTTGACCACAACTCCGCCATTTTGTGGGTTCATGTATTTCATGGCCAGTAGAGTACCACGTATTACCCCACCCTGTACACAAATGAAACACATTGTCAATCACGGTCATTCAAATTGAAAATAAATAAAAGCGAACGAAATGAGAGATTGAAATATATGATTGTTTTGTACGAAGGTATAAATTTCCCGATTTGTTTCTGTTTATTTATTTATTTATTTTAGATAGTTCAGATGGCTAGCAACCTGTCATATGGTTCCAAGTAAAAACATCCGTTGAAAAGGGGATCAGCTGTTGTTCGGTCGGAAATTCAAACTCATATTTTAAAATACTGAAACGAATCGAATCATGGAGAGAGAGATTCGAATAATCGACAAGTCAGGAAGCCTCGAATTCGTTGGCCCGGAGCTGGAACCCCGGCGGAATCTGCGTAATAAGATTACTTCAGACTTAAAGAAAAAGTTCGGGTTTGGTTGCCTTGATACATATTAAAACAACTCACCAAACAGAACCCAAAAGATATTTTTTCTCATTTTTTTAAATTTGTTGAAGGCGCACTAATCATTTTAAAACCGCGAACTCGCAGTCCTCAGAGTGCCGTCATTGTACTGTATCCAGAAGGCGGATATGACGTAGGGTCAAGGCATGGAGCTCTTTTGTCTGTTCGGGTAATCTAATCGATTTGGGTAGATAGAGTAAATTGAGTGAAATCATGTCGACGAGCGGCAGTTCCGATCCCAGCGATGAAAGCGACGAGAAAGCTGTGTTTGGTTTTCAGGGCTACCAATTCGAGCCGAAACACTTAGATACGAAAGATCAGAGCAGCGGGGATGATAGCAGCTCTAGTAGTGAGACAGGCGACGAAATGCAGACAGAAGCCCGCGTGGAAAATGTAGTATGATGTCGGTGCACACGCTGCGCAATGGCGCTTTCCCGGAGTTTGGTAAATTTGACGGTATCACAGCATTTGGTTAACTATTACTGCGTTAAAATAAATTCCAAAAATTAAAAAAAATACCATTTGACTAGCTCTTTCAGTTGAAATATAGCTTTACCATACCCGAACCTTTCCTTTAAGAAGCAGAGCTCACAGGTTCTCAAGTCCTCAAGACTTGGTAATCGACCGTCTTTATTATTGCGCATTGATATCCGACACTTTACTGTATACCTTTTAGACCCGGTAAAGTACAGATTTAAGAAATCCGGAAAATTTAACACATTAGATACCAGATACCATTTACGGAAAATATACTCATTAGTCTTGAACAAATACAAATATGATTTAACAGAGGTGTGGAACTGTAATTCTGAACAAATATGGCATCAGATGACTCACAAAATAGTGGATGGTGAAGATATATTTTATCTGATTGGATGCCGCAAGTATGTCATATTTATGTAATACAGTTATTCACAGATACACCATAAGGAAGTAGATTCAAAATGAAGATTGTCACTTAAGTCGGTCTCGGGTGTGTACGTGCCGACATTGGCAACAAAATGAGACTAAAATCTCTGGCAAGGCAGGTACCATCATCCGTTCGCATCGTACAAATGTATGTAGACACGTCTGGCATATTCTATGAAATGCGAAATTATTTTGTTTGGCTAATATTGACAGGTACACGTACCTATACTATCTGCATTGTCCGTATAAGTTGAATGTTCGCTGCTTTGTTTCTGGGAGGATATTGACTAAGCCAGTCACCAAATACACAAATCATCATGTATTTTCATACATATGGTACATGCAGAATTGAGAAGCTGTGGATTTACCAGATTTATATTCAACATCAGTTCCCATTGTCCTTCTTTCTGTATTGAAGCATTGTTCACCAAAATGTCCACTTGATCAAATGTGGCAATTGTGTGTTCAAAAGCCGCTGTGGAAAGATCGCCGATTAAATCAGTTAGTATGAAGATAGCATAGACATAGACAACTCGGATAAGCTATTCATCCGGATTGTGACACAAACACTGCAGATATGATATGTGAAACGTCAGTATCACTTTAACCATAGACTCAAGAGTTGAACCAAGAATACGAATATCTCGAAATAGAAAACAAAGTTGTTATACTTTGCATCAGAAATAAGTGTCAGTAGCACATACGAGGGAGGAGCAAGGTGCAGGGTACTGGTAATATCGTCTCCGAAAATGACGTCATTAGTGGAAGTGACGTAATCTCCGGAAGTGACGTAATCACCGAAAATGAGGCAACAAGGTCAGAGATGAAAATAAGAATGTTAGTACACGGTTTAGGAGCAATGTGAAATGTGAAGAGAACAATGTGAACGGTACAGGGAGTAATGTGAAATAAGAAGGGTATAGAGCGTAGGAATCAGTGAGAAATGCGAAAGGTAAAGGGATGAGAAGGAAGCAATGAAAACATGCCACCTGTCACATGTGTATCACCTTGAGCTTAATACCAGCTTTAATTTTCTCACGTCTGGCTGATTACATGGCCCTCTATAGGGTGAGTGAATAGAATTTAACGTCGCTTTCAACAATATTTCAGTTATATCACGACGAACCAACTAAGCACCATCCAGCCCAGTTGTGTTCCTGCTGCTTCAAAGAAGAAATCTTTGAAGCAGCATGGAACCAGACACCTTCCATCCACCCTATAAAACACTGAGGACAGCGCACAAGACACAGACAGGACGCTTACATGGTGCAATAAAGACAAGTGATATTACAGTGCTAGACATCGCATTATCAAGTTCCTGTTGCTTATCAGCAAAATGCATTGAAGCAACAGGAACCTGAACCCACCCAACCACCCGCTGGTCCTCTATACACCTGAGTACGCATCATACATGTGAGCGTATTTGATACGTTCATACACACTTGCAGATGAATGAAGCCAAATGCCGATAACATATAATTGTAGAAGTCGCAAATGGACGCTCGTGTGCTATGTGCTTTGCACATTTACTTCACATGCGCGATGTAAACTTCACATTTACTGCAAGTAGTATACAAAGAGTATTTAACTTCATATTGACCTCAGAAATTTGCATATGACCTCTGTGACGTCACGCGACAGCCAATCAGAAGCGAGTATTGTGTCACATGGGGTGTGGTGGTGGTGGGTGGTGGGTTTAAGATGGCGGCTGTGGTGGTGGTGGGTGGTGGGTTTAAGATGGCGGCTGTGGTGGTGGTGGGTGGTGGGTTTAAGATGGCGGCTGTGGTGGTGGTGGGTGGCGGGTTTAAGATGGCGGCTGTGGTGGTCGTGGGTGGTGGGTTTAAGATGGCGGCTGTGGTGGTGGTGGGTGGCGGGTTTAAGATGGCGGCTGTGGTGGTGGTGGGTGGTGGGTTTAAGATGGCGGCTGTGGTGGTGGTGGGTGGTGGGTTTAAGATGGAGGCTGTGGTGGTGGTGGGTGGTGGGTTTAAGATGGCGGCTGTGGTGGTGGTGGGTGGTGGGTTTAAGATGGCGGATTGTAGAAAAACGTATAAAAGGAGGCGATTTTTAGGGAGTATTCATTGCACTACCTACCTGACTCACGTGACCAGCCTGCCTGCCTGCCTGCTTACCTGCCTGCCTGCTTGCCTATCCGCTTGTATGACACGAAAGCATGAGACGTGGAGAAGATTTTCCCTGGGACCCAGCAGCACCTCCGGTTGAAGTCTTGCCTGAAGACGAGCGTGTCAGGGACATTTATCGACGTCACTGGGCTACCATACGCCATTGTTTTCACCGTGACCGTCGTCCATTGGACTTGTATAACTATCGACTGCAGGACCTCACGTATTTGTCTACCTATGCCGAGAACATTTTCACAGATCAGGTGACAGCGTTCAAGTTGAATATGACATTCGGATACATTTTACGGCACAAGGAGACGGACCAGCTGCGGTATTATTATCCCAGCAATAATACCTATGTGTTTGATCAGCCGTTCACGGTGACGGATGCGATTTCTCTGGAGCCACTCCTCGACCAATTGACTACGTTGGATCCATTGGAATGGACCCGGTTGCAACGCCCCAATACCCAATGGCTTGTGGAAATGGTGACCAACGTCACATTTTTCGTCACGAAAATGAGAGATCATCCTATCGGTGCTCCTGTACTACTACCCCCGTGGTTGCTTCGTCGAAAAGGCCTGTATGCATTAACAGGAGGGGCAAATGGGCCCTACAAAGACCGGAAATGTCTGTTTCGGTGTTTGGCCGTGCATGTGGACGAGTGTAACCCCACCCGTTGTGACAGAGTGGCCAATGACTATTGGGAACAGTATTTACAGCAGCAAGACTTGGATAAGCGGCACTTCCGTGGAGTTCCGTTCAAGAATTTGGATGACGTGGAAACACTGTTCAACATCAATATCTTTGTATACCGATTACGATGCGAGGAGGAGGATACATTTGTGGCTGAATTGGTTCGTCGTTCAACAGAACGGTATGCTGCTACAATGAAAGTCAATGTGTTCGACGACAATGGCGTGAGTCATTTTTCGCTGATCTACAATATGAGTCAGTACGCTCAGTCTTTCAGTTGTACCCAATGCCATCGGGTGTTTCACCGTTCCACCAACTTACATCGCCACGAGAAAATCTGTGACAACAGTGTCAAGCGAGTATATCCGGGTGGTGTGTATCATAATGCGCCTACTATTTTCCAGGAACTGGCCGATGAGGGTGTGATCATACCGGAGGTGGATCGTTATTTTCCCTACCGGGCGTGTTACGATTTTGAGGCGCTGTTGGAGCCCATGGACATGTTTTCAGCGAAAACGCAGTGGACGCAGCGCCATATTCCTCTGAGTGTCAGTATTTCCACCAACGTACCTGGCTATGACGCTGCACCGGTATGTTTCGTGTCCACGGGGGATTCCCATGAGTTGATCATCCGCATGATGGAGTATTTAGAGGAAGTCAGTGCGGCTAGTACAGAACTATTGGTGTCCAAGTTCCAGCACGTACTGGACCAGCTGGACGATCGGATTCCTATACCAGGTGTAGCGTTTAGTGACGATGAAGAGTCCGAGTCCGAGTCGGAGCCCGGGTCGCAGCCCGAGTCGCAGCCCCTGCAGTCGCAGGATGTGCCTTTACCGAAACCGTATGCGGAGAAATTGAAAGTGCGCTTCCTACAATATCTAGGCCAGTTACCGGTGCTAGGTTTCAACTCGGGACGCTATGATTTGAACATGGTGAAGGAATTTCTTTACCCCTACTTGGCCCAGTCCAATACCCTCAAGTCCGTGATCAAGAAGATCAATAATCATATGGCCCTCACTACCACATCACTGCATTTCCTGGATGTACGGAACTACTTAGCTCCTAATTGTAGCTATGATCAGTGGGTCAAGGCATATAACTGTGCACAAACCAAAGGGAGATTCCCTTACACGTATATATCAACGCTCGACCGTTTGCAGGAAACACAGTTGCCACCCCGGGACGCCTTCTTTGATGATTTGAAGCAAGTGGAATGTCCGGAAGACACGTACCCGGAACTACAGCAGGTATGGAACGATCAACATATGCACACCTTGCGAGATTTCCTGATATGGTATAATAACCTAGATGTGGTTCCTTTCCTGGAAGCGGCCGAGAAAATGGTGCAACTCTTTCGTCGCCAAATGCACGTCGATATCTTCAAGGAGTGCTTCAGTTTACCGGGTCTGGCGCTTCGCCATCTTTTTCAAGAGTGTGCTACGTACTTCTCGCTGATACAGCAAAAAGATGCAGACATGCATGATTGTCTAAAGCAGAACATTGTCGGCGGACCGAGTCTTATTTTTCACCGTTATCACGAGAAGGACGTCACTACTCTCCCCAGTGGAAAACCCTGTGCTAAGATCATCGGATTCGATGCGAATGCCTTGTACCTGTGGTCGCTGGCCCAACCTATGCCCAGTGGCCATTATACACGTTGGTTGGCGGAAGATCGGCATTTTTTACCGCAACGTACACCCTACAAGCATCTGGCTGATCAGTGGTTGGATTGGGAAGCCTATCGACGGGCAATTTATATACGACACCAAACCAACGCCACAGAGAAGCGCATAGGAGATCGTCGACTTCCTGTAGATGGGTTTGCCCTGGTGGGTAGCACACCCACCGTATTCCAATTTTACGGTTGCTATTGGCACGGCCACGGATGCCATTTCAGCGCTGGACGCTTCAACGAACGACGTGGAAAAACACCGGAAGAATTACGGGAAGAAGTAGTGGAGAACGGTGATTATGTGAAAGAGAGAGGATACCATTTGATTGAAATGTGGGAGTGTGAATTTCACACGAT